>PVIJ01010332.1:0-60874 GCA_004024925.1 Scalopus aquaticus
GAGCAAAGAAAATGCAGTGGAACAAGGACAGTCTATTCAATAAATGGTGCTGGGAAAACTGGACAGCCACATGCAAAAAAATGAAGCTAGACTACTACCTCACACCCTGCACAAAAGTCAACTCAAAATGGATAAAAGACCTGGATGTAAGACCTGAAACCATAAAATGTATAGAAGAAAATATAGGCAAAACTCAACATGACATACATCTCAGCAAAATCTTGAAAGACACATCCCTCAAAGCAAAGGAAGTGAAAGACAATATAAACAGATGGGATTACATCAAAATAAAAAGCTTCTGTACAGCAAAAGAGACATTAACCAAATCTAACAGACACCCTACCAACTGGGAAAATATCCACATTTTACAGAAGCAGAAAGTGAAACTCAGGAATGACATACCTTGCCCAGCATTAAGGGGTCTTGTTGGACTCCCAGCCCTATATTCTTCCCATTCCCCATACTCCTCCATAGTCATTTACCTCTTCATAAAGCTTTGAGGACAATGATTAAGATCTCACAGTGGCTACTGGCCGGACAAGAGAGACTGTTAAAAGGGATCGGGAAATGAACACAGCCAAAGCCTCGTTTCTTGCAATAATTTCCATTTGGCTTATTGACTAAGAGTCTCAGTTCATAAGACAAAAACCCCTGTTATTGAACTGATTGAAATCATTTCAGTAATAGTGTCATATTTAAAAGTCAATCATATCTCATAGAGTAAGTTAAAAGAAATCCTAATTCTCACTCATCTTTTACACTGCTGTGTTATTAAGTCATGGTTCTTTTCAGGGAACTTATCCAGGTTATGGAATTTCATCACTTTACATACTTTACATACAAGTTCAGTTTTACACTGCCTGGGTAACTGTATTGACCAATTTACTTCTTAATTCTGTAATAGGATATTATTTACTGAAAGCAAATATTCATGCTTGAAGTGAAAGAAAAAAAGAGGACGGGGGTTTTTAGGGTATCTGGGAGGCCAAATGATACATTGAGAATAGACTCTTGACATAGGGCACTATAAAGCTTGATTATCTCAGAATAGTCAGTAAGTCACTAGTTTACCTTGAGCAAACCACTTTAGCCTTGAGAATTTCTGTTTGTTCATAAGAGAGTTGGAAAAGTTCACTCCTAAAATTAATTAACCTACACAGGAAGCTTGTTAGAGGGAATATAATGGACATCTGGATGTCTGTGGTGGTTGCTTTTACTTCTTCCTTCCTTTTGGAATCTACCTCTTTTCCATCTGATATGAGCCCCATGGGCTGCCAGCCTTGGTTACTCCTTCCTTACTTCCGTGAGGGCACATGGTTCAGGCTGCTCTATCAGAGTACCCTTTTCTCCATCCCTCTGAACATGGTTTTTGGCTTGAAGTGAGTACAATCACAAAAGGGGGACTATTGGTCACTTTTGGAAATTCATATGGGTCTATGGGATGGAGGATTGGAGTAATTTTTCTGGAATCACTAACAGTAAGGCAATGTAAGTCTAGGCTTCCCATGACAGTTTACATTTCCAGCTGAAGAAATCCTGTCTGAAAATTAAGACAATCCAGACAATAGTAGAGATGAAAAGTAGAGGCAGAATCCAGATTTTATCATCGGGACCTCTGAACCCAGGAATAAGTCAATATTATTCCAAAACATAACTCAACTAGCTTCCTTTCTTCACTTAAGATAAAATGAATTGAGTTTTCTAATCAGTACATCCAGAAATTATGTTATTTAATCTCTAGTACTGAGTACTATACTGCAATGAATTAGCTGTTCATTAAATATGAGCAGATAAATGAATGAATATATGCTATAAAAGGTTTTACATATGGAGGAAATGTATGTATGTCCAATATTATATCTACACTATTAAGAAATGTGTGGAGAATTTCATCTTTGAAGACTAATCTTCATTCATTCATTCATTCTTTATTGAACAACTTTTATATACTAAGCCCTGAGGATGCAGTACTGAATAAAGGAGAGAAAATCTCTGCATCCACTAAACTAACATTCTTGCAGTACCAAAGTTATATTTAATTATATTTAATTACATATAACTCAAATCTCAGAAGCATTCACTCAACTATATCCACGAACAATTGAATCCAGAATATAAAATAACACTATATAATGTATAGACAATAGCTTTCCAAATGCTTTTCTTTTGGCAGTGAATTTGGAACCAAGTTTGCAATCACAGCCTGAAGGTACAAAATTAGTTAAGTTTTTAAACAAGAGTTCCTGTTTGCTATTTTGACAAAGATATATTCATGCCTTGTCTGAATGCACATTTCTGTATGGTAATTTTGAGTAGTTCCTGTCAATTATAGTTAAATTTAATACATACCCTGCCAGCAATAAAAGAAAAAAAATCAGTGAAATTTCCTTCTTGATAATTAGCTATTGCCACTGATAAGGAGAATGAAGACAACTTGCCTGTGAATTTCGATTGTTGCTTATTGCAATGCTCATTCCATTTCCTGAACCACAGAGGAACTTAAAACCTACCAGGTAAAAATTCAACACAAATCCAGAAGATGTGTTTGATCTAATGAATGCATACAATTCATACCATGCACACTTAGTTTTCTTAAATTTCACCATTTTTTCTTTAAGAAAAGCAATACAGTATGTTGGGGAAAACACATTTTCGCAGAGCATAAATGTTCTATTTATGGGGTAGGAAATTTTTCATGCACTGTGCTGGAAAATGATCCTAAATAAACTAGCATGTTGGCAATACTTAACACAGTAAATTATTATACATTTTCTTCAGTTGGTAGTTATATATATTTACTGATTACAGCTGGGATTTAAAGCATAATTCTCAGCCTCATAGAAGAAAGGAGAAGTACACATGTTGAGGTAGTAATAGTATATCTGATATATTGGATATACACTATGCTTTCTTGTCCAGGAGTTTTGTTTTTTTTTTTTATGCTTTCCCCTAGTGATAAAATACCTCTTTTCTCTCTGAAATCCATTCTATGTACTTGATTGGAGCTATCTCTACCTTCCCCAACCAGAGATGGGTCCTACCATTCACTCCAAGCAAATGATCCAACCTCCATGGCCAAAGTATTGGTTCAGTAGCTGAAAATGACCCAAGCTAGATGAACTAAAGTTCTGCTTAGTACAGTCATAAAAATGTGGGCAAGGACTGGTGGTGGCCATCTTGCTTACCAGGTTGAGAGAGCCAGTCTGTGAAATAGGGCAGAGACACAGTTTGGACCCCAAGGCAGTTTGAACCCCTGGTTCCAATCATAAATGAAACATAAAAACAGGCACAAGAAGAAGGATAAAAAACAGAAATATCTCAGTATCATTTTTGCTCTCCATAGGCTATTATGCTCTGGGTCTTCAAAAATTTTTGAGGAAAAATCCTTCCATTATGTTTTCCTTAAACTAATTTGATATGCATTTCCTCAGTTAAAAAATAGTACCTATACACTAGCAAACTGGTAAGTCAGACAAATATAGACACCACATAAAGTATCCAACTTGACTGAATGATTTATCAATTGATTGACTGTGTCTGTTCAAATATGCCCTGAGCAGCCAACTCTCCCCAGGCACTGGGGAAAATAAAGATAAATAAGATACAATCCCTTCAGGAATTCAATGTGGGAAGGAAGGGAAAGGCATGCAGACATACCAAAACACTATTTCAATGCAATGTGATGACAGCTTTAGTTGCAGTATACAAAGCTCCCAGAGGATGTGGACATTAATGAAAGTTTTCTTGGAGGTCATGACAGTTAGGGAATGGTTCCCGGAGGGCTGGAACACAACACAATGCACTAAACACAAGTTACCTGTGGATATAAGAATATTATTGCCATTTTACCCCTCTTGAAGGCTTAGGGGAAAGCAACAAGTTACACAGAACACAGGAATGTGTGGGCCTGGCAGGAAGGTACAATACCATGTCCCTGATGATCCACCAGCTTCCTTGATGTTGTTAAAGGATCATTTCTCCCCAAACTTTGGCTCTGTGACATGTGACCCACTTCTAAGAATTCTGCTGCTATCACTGAATTCCTATGGATTTCTGGTACTAGCAGAACTATGAGAAGGAAGAAAATATTATATACCTGTGAGTGGCAGAGTGACCTGAGTGTAGGACATATTGATAGCCATGTTCCTTAAACATTTATTGATCACTTACAACTTTTAAGGACCAGTGCTAGGAGTTAAAGGAAAAACAAAAATACATGGATCTGTGTGTAGAGTCATACAGGGGAAATAAATGAAACATTATACGGCAATCAGGCCAGTGAAAAGCAGAAAATTTTATGGCCTGTTGTAGTCAAACACACAATTTGATTATCATAGACATGTCTTGGGGTCGGGTTTCTCAACTTCAGTGGTGTATACCTTGGGGCAGATAATTTTCTGATGAACTATCTTGTGCATTGTAAAATGTTGTACATCACTCCTGGGCTCTACTCACTAGCTGCCAGTAGTGTTCTCAATATGACAGCCCAAAATATCTTCAGATGTTACCAAATGTCTGTGAGGGGAAGGTCACCCTTGATTGAGAAACATTCACCTAGGATACTGATGGTTACAAATGGAAAGATCACAATCTAAAATTCCTGTTAGGACATGATCATAAACATCTACATATAAGAAATTGTCAAACTGTAATTAATATACTAAGATGTTGATAAGCCCTAGAGTTTGTAAGAGTACTGGGTTGAGTGGAGTGTGTAAGAACAAGAAACCTTATGTTTTAATTTCCCAGGGCATGGATTTTCCCCCTGGAGGAAGTAGAAGGAAATTAATTAAGTAGTGAGTCAAAGCACACACATTTGTATTTAAACAAATGTGCATATATTTCAGGGAAAACTCAAATTAGAAGCTTGGAGGAACATTTCCAAATGCTGTGGCCTATTTTAAGCTATAATCTCAACCCGTTCAAGCAACCGTTCGTTCTGCCATCAAGAAAACACTGAAGAAGCACATGAGGACCCACCGAGACATAGATTAGCACACAGGACACATAGCCACTTTAAACAGGATTACAGGAAATTAAATTGTTACTTAAAGGCTGGATATTATAGAAAATCTAGATGCAGAAAACCACTGTTAATTAATAATAATGATGATGATAATGATGACAACGACAATGACCGTAACAAAAAAACCTAACCTGTAATGAATCCTTCCTGCATGACAGTGACGGTGCTATACACCTCACCTATAGAACTTCACACCCACACTGCATACAGGACAGCTACAGGTGTTAGTGTTGTGTTACAGAAAAAAAGGTTTCATACCCTGAAGTAATGTGTCCCAAGTTGCACAGCTAACATTTTAGCTTCCTAGGTATGCCCTAACAAATGACTGCAAACTGAGTGGCAAATAACAAAAATTTATTTTCTCACAATTCAGAGGCTAGAAATATGAAATCAAGCTGTTGGAAGGACCATGTTCCTTCTGATAGTTCTAGGAAAAAAACTTGCTTGCTGCTTCCCAGCTTTTAGTGGTTATCTGCAATCACTGGCACTTCTTGGCTTGTAGTTATGTCATTTCAATTTTCACCTGCATCTTTACATGGTCATCTGTGTGCATGTATGTGTGCATGCTTGTGTGTATGTCTGTCTAACTCTAAGTTATCCTGTCCTTATAAAGAAACCAGTCCCATTCTGAGTCATCGGATTTAGACCCAGTATTAGTTCAGTGAGACATCCTATTAACTAGATGACGTCTGTAAAGACCCTATTGTCAAAAAGAATCTCATTCACTGGTACTGCAAATTAGGGCCTCAAGCTTTTGGGAAGATGCAGCTGAACCCACTACAGCAAGAAAAGGACAGAACCACTCAGGACCCTGTAGGTCCAAGCATTAACACATTTATTACTAAGAAACACTATGTCTTAGATATTTTTCTAAATGTGTCAGAATAAAGACACATAAAGCCAATCTGAATCTGACACAAAACCTGAACTATATCTTAACACAACCAAATGCAGCCAATACCAGATGAACTAGAACTAAACTGTAAATCCACGAAACTGCAAATAAATGGTCAGTTTATTGGAATTTGAAGGCTTACTTTTGTGACACTGAAGAAATTTCTAGAGTACCATCAACTTATGTCCTACATAATGACAGCACCCATCAGGTCTCCCATATTTTCCAGGGGAAAAACCAAGTGCCCATTACCATTTGGACCCCTGAGAATTTGCACCAAACCCGCAAAAAACAAAGTTTATGTTGTGATTTAAGCTAAGCAGTGGCCCCATTATAAAAAGTACTCATTTTTTTTTTTACTGTCTTGCTGTAATAAAAAAAATTCAATGACGACTATAGGATTAGGCTAAGCAGATGAGTCAAGTTCAGCTACTGATATGGAACTTAACCTGCCCATAGCATTTCTTCAAATATTTTACTCCATCTGTCCCAAGGTAATAAACTACACTAAAGCCAGAACGACAGACAGAGAAAAGCAAAGACAATGTGATACAAGTTCAAGTTAACATCTTTTGCATACCACACACCTCAACTCCATTCACTTTCATTCAACTGTCCATTCAATTGTCATTGACTTTTACTGTAATCATGGTTTTCCACTGCTACAACAGGTTGAATAAATGATTCCATTATGATAGTCCTATAGTTCCTATGGGAAATGCTTTTAAATTCTTAATTAAGAATACATGTTACCTAGGGTGGACAATCGCTTCTTTGTCTTGATGCTATGGATTCCATAGGAGAGATATTAGAAGAGAAAGTGCACCATAATGAAAACAAGTATTATAATGTGTTTGTTATTGAATTAAAAAATGGAAAAATAGAAAGAATGAAAATCAAGACAGGCAAACCATAAGATTATCATAAAACAGCATTCCCTTCTCCCTTCTTTTAATGTACTTACAGGCCACTTACATGGGGTCTTATTTATGGTGTGTCTGAAATCTAATAGCTGAATTCAAATCTCTGAATTCAACCAGCCCTATGCAGACAAGATTTTAAGGTCCCTAAAACATGTGCACTACAGTATAAGCAGGACCTGGAACTACCTGGATATCAATGTGAGATGAGATAGTTGTTAAAATTGTGTTCTGGAACAGATACTTCATTTATTTCATTCATACTGTGGTCTCACTGACATTTCATATTACTTGGTTTTATTGAGCCTCACATACATATTAAATTAGGAGTAAATGAAAAATGTGTGTATTTATTTTTAATTCATTTATTATTTTAATTTTGTGTTATACATTTTTACTCCTCCATATGTGCACAAGTTCCAGTCACCCTCCATGAATTCACTGGTGCCAATACCGTATCCACTTCCTTCCCCCCTTCCCTCCTCTCTCCCCTCTGTTCCCTTTGGGGGACCAATTAATTTTTTCAAAGTCCAAGATTTGTTTTTGCTGTATTTTGTCAATGTATTTTTGTTTGGTTATTTATATTCCACAGATGAGCGAAACCATCAGATATCTGTCTTTCACTTTTGCTGACTTAGTTCACTTAACATCTTCCCCTGGTTCATAAAGATATATAAAGAAAATGTTAACAGCCCATGTGGTGAATTTCCTATTTTGTACTCACAAACTCCAACCTACACACATAACATTTATTTATCGCACTTGGGGGTTAAGTCTGTGGTTCTCAAATTTAATGTGCAGCCAACTCACATGGGCGTCTGCCAAAAATGCAGATGCTGCCACTGATATAAAGTGAAGGTAGGAAGACTGAGTGCAGCCTAGGATTAGCATGCTTTACCAGTGTCCCAAATGACACTGGTTTCAGTGGTCTATAGACTGTATTTTAAGAAACATAGAGAAATAGCTTAACAGACTGTACAACGGTATTTTTTTTTGTACCTCTGTAATTTGTCTTCGTATTTTGTCTTCAAAACAAAATGCAGTTCAAAGGATTAGTGGAACTGTTTGGAAGTGTTTTCCCCAAAACATGCTAGTGTCACCTAAAACTTACCCAGAAGAATAGCCAATCTCTCCTTATCAGAAAGACTACCAAGCTGTAATGTAGTGAATGCTCAATAAGCTGTGAACTAATTAACCATTCATTCACTATAGGGTCACACAGCCTTAAAAGAAGTTTTTGGTGAGTGACAAATGCATACTGAAGGAAAATGAAAGATTGACAAAATGTTAGAATTTCTTAGTATCTCTTTCTGATACCATTCAGAGCTGGCTGATTCCATATGACTAATAGTGGTTCTTTGATAGATCTTTCAAGTGGAGAAAGAATTCATTTAGCCACTATAGTTTCATGAAAGTAACTATGAAGTTCACCAGCTTCCTTTGCTGTTATTCATTCTCACCAAATAAACTTCTTTTCTGTAACTAGGTCTACAAAGTTTATTCACACACCAGGAGAAATTCCCCTATGCAGATAATGAAAAACACCAATAAGATTATGGAAGAGACAAGAGCAATATTAATGGCAGCTGCCTTTGTGCCAAGTCATTGTACTATTTTAGCTCATTTCATATTCAAAACATCTCTGTAAGTAAGATCTAATTATTATTCTCATTTTAGAGATGAAGAAACTGAGACTCAGGAGAGATTAAATAACTTGAACAAAGATCACATAGTAATTATGTGAACAAACCTTGATTCAGGCTATGTTCATCTAGAACATACCTTCTATAAATCTTATTTTGCTGATCCTGCTTTAATAGAGTATCTGCCATTGGCTTAGTTTGGGAACTTCTAAAGGGCTAGTTGAAGTGGGATGTTCTCATGGAGTCCATGAAATCAAGGCATTGGGCAGAGGTTTGAGTAGGTAGCCATAGGTGATACAGGAAATGAAATTAACCATAACCATTATTTAGACTAGGAGTACAAAGCCAGGAATTCAGGAAACAGATAATAAGAACAAGATCAGGGTTGAATGGCATTAATAATCATTATGAAACAACACGTAAAAGTTTCTGTCTGGGGCTAGAATTCTTGCGCCAGAAAACTGTGGAATATGGCTGAGTATGCTGAATTGAAAGAGGCAAGGATGGGAAGACATTCTAGTTACTGTGGCATCTGACTTACTATTTTTCTTTTCCTTTTTTGGTTTTCCCTTATCTTCCTTCCTTTTGGCCTTCCTTCCTTCCTTCCTTTCCTCTCATTCAGCTGATTTTTACTGAGTACCTACCATTGTGAATATGTTGATGAACAAAACGTAGACTCCACCATCACAGAATTTTCATTCTACAATTTCAAATTTCAAGATTTCAATACACTCTCTAAGGATTACGATTGGTATAAATCAGTCTCTGAGAACATGATAGTAGTGGTAATCCTACTTTGGAGTTTGATGGCCTAAGAATGAAGACTACTACACACTAGAGTATGTTTATAAGTTCTCTCTGCCCCATGGCAGACACCTGGTCCATAGCCATTAATGAAATAGAAATGACAGGAAACAATAAATATACCTGATCAAAATTAGCTGGATAATATAAAATAGTCAAAAAGAAGTATCACATAAAATGGTGATCAGCATGAAATAGTCATCTTTCCCTACATCATCCATGGTTCTGTCCTCATGCAAAAGACCTTGGAATTTGGATTTCAGAAAACCTATTGTCCTTTCTCTCTACACCACTAAATGCATAAAGGAAACACAAAGAATCCTTTTCAAGAACCCACACTGCTTAGGAAGATTAATACAAATATAAGAGATACTAGTTTCAAATAGCTAGACAATTTTTAGAGAAATAGCTTATAAACAAGAAAGAAGTTTTGAACATATAAAACAGGTGAAAGGAGAAAATAATCCATTTTAAATACTTCTAAAACTAAATGACTACTTAAAATCACTAGCCTAGCAAGTGATATGGAGAATCAGCATTATAAATTTGTTCGCCAATATCCATGAAAGTTAAGAATGAACTATTGTGTTTCTTGATTCAGCATTTCCTAAAAATGGTGAAAAAATTTCTTATATAGTTGACAGCATTAAAGTCAAAACTTTTGTTCATTTTAAAATAAAGCAAGCAAGCAAATGCCATTAAGACAATTATAAATAAATCCATAGACCATAATATGCAACATAGATAGTAAAGGTCTTATATCCAGAATATAAAAGAATGTCTACAAATCAGCAAGACAAAGTTAGATAACCCAATAGAAAATAGGCAATAATTTAAAGAAAACCTCACAAAACAGAATAAACTAATGGCCAATAACTATAAGAACAAGTGCTCAACTTCATTAGTAATTAACAAAATGCAAATTAAAGCCAAACACTATTGCAATACTCACTAAAATGGCAAAAATTAAAACAGTGACAGAACCAACTGTTGGTAAGAATGTAAAGCCAAAAAATTACCATGCACTGCTTCTAGCATAAACATACACTTTCACAACATGTTGTAAAACTTCTTGGCATTTTTTACTAAAACTAAACAAATGCTTAGCATATAATGACCCCAAATTTCGCTCCTACATATGTACCATGGGAATCAATGTTCCCAAAACATATACAGTAATGTTCAAGGTACTGTTATTTGCATAAGTTCCAAAACTGAAATACAATATGACAGAGGGTGTGTAAAAACGGGGTGATTATGTCATGCAGTGATGAACTACATCACTCACATTAATCAATTTCATAAACATTTTGTTAAACAAAAGGAACAACCATATTATAAAATTTAAAAATAGACAATGCTAATCTGTAAGATTAAAGGTTAGTATAATACCTTGAGGCACAGTGGGAGTGATAGAAAAGGATTCTAAGTTACTGATTGATAATATTTTTTTTTATCAAACTATATGTGTTCACTTTGGGATAACCTTATTAGGTTATACATTTATGATTTTTACTCTTCTCTATGTGTTATACTCCTACAAAAATTTAAGACACCTTGAGAGGATGCTTATATAGCAAATGCGGTCCAAATACATCAGGCGTATACAAAGAGGAAACACTCTTGTTTTACTCTTTATCCACATTAAGTAACAACAGGCAAAATGACTAGCATGGAACTTAAAAACTTCATTATTGTAAAGAGACCCCTAATTTCATGAGCGTTTGACCTGAAACAGAGTGCAGACTTAAAGAGGGGCTGGATACCTAGGATGCTATTCAGATTATCTAGGATGCTATTCAGATTCATTATTTTCAAAAGTTTCACTTGTTTTAAAATCTGTGAATTATCCACAGAGGCATGAAAGACAGATGATTTATATATATATGTGTATATATATATATATATATATATATATATATATATATATATATATACATATATATATATATAGAGAGAGAGAGAGAGAGAGTGGACTAGGTTTACTGGTGTGTTTTAAGGAAGCCAACATCTAACACGGTGGGAAACTGACATTCCCAAAAGCTTGAACTTCCTTGTTAGCCTAAAGCAATTCAATACATCCTGAGCACTTAGTCAACAATTCAATGCACAATAGTATTGAGTGAGTGAATGAATGAATGGGAGGCAAGGAGAAAGGCAGAGAGAGAAACAGAGAAAAGGGAGGGAAGAGGGAGGGAGAAAAGAGGAAGGATATAGCCCAGGCAGGTTCCATGTTTGGATGAAGAATGAAGGGAGGGTGGGAGGAAGGGGGTGGGAGGGAGAGGGAGAGAGAAGGAGAGAGGGAAAGAGGGGCAGGAGAGAGAGGGAGAGGGAGAGGGAGATGGAGAGGGAGAGAGACCTACAAAAGAATCAATAATAATTTGCAGCTCCAGGTGGAGATGAGAAAAGAATTCTTCTCAGCAATGGAAATATGCTCCAGAGACCAACATCTCAAATACAAAAGCCAAGTGCTTTGGTTAAATCAAGTAACAAGAGAACAGAGCTCTGTTTCCTAGTAATAGATGCCTACTGTTCAAAAAAGACTTTTTCAAAGTATATTTTAAGTATACAAATATCAATCTATTGACAAATCAAAAATTAATCTTCCTTCATTATAAGAAATAATTAAATACATTAAATTATGATTTTTAAACATGAAAATGAATGTGTCAGAAATCACTAAAGCCCATGCTACAGACAAGGAAATTGTCCTTTTTTTGATACAGATTTATTGTATACCTACTATGTGCCTGTCCCTCTGCATGCAATGAGAGGTACTAGGGTGAAGAGGGAGGGAAGAAGGAAGAAGGGAAAGGAAAATAAAGCTTGAGAACTCAGACATTTTCACCTTGAGGCTTTGTTTCTTTCTACTTGGGAATTATTTCATAGAAGAGTTAGAGAAACATACTGTGAACTTTTTCAAAATCCTCTAGTGGTTTCTAATTGGCCTCAGGAGAAAATAAAAATATTTATGATTTACAATAATTATTCTCAAATAGTGGGAAATGTATTGTAGAAGAACTTCAGGATGACGGAAAGGGGTCAGAACAAGGGAGGGAAGAGCACAAGGGACTACATTGGTGGTTGCCGGGTGCTATGGTGGTGGGAGAACTATGGGTATGCACTTGAGGGGAGAAATCAAATATTGTACAAAAATGAACAACAATGTAAGAAAATAAATTTATATGTATATAAAAATGATATTCGATAGTAATCCAAAGGGGTGATATATGGCTATGGCACTAAATGACTACGAATTCATGATGAGAAAGCAGTTTGGTTTTTAGTTTCCTTTCCAAGCAGAAAATCTCACATCGGTGCTAGAAGATATTTAATCCCCTTCTAACACCTGTTCACCTCCCTTTTTGACAAAGCAGACTTCATGCTTAGCATCTACCAATGACTATGTGCATTAAAATTTTAAAACCTTATTTTGTTTCAGATTAGTTCACTTTAAAAGTAGTCTCGTGTTTACATTAGATGATGCTAGTGTTGCATTATATATTGATACAGAATTTTCTTTCAAAATAAATTCATTTTAGAAAAAAAGTAACTGGATATAAAGCAGCATATTAAATAAATAGTACAAGTAGAACTTATACAGGGTAAAAACATGAAAATATTAAAGATTGGTGAGCACAGGTTTATTATATTAGTTTCTACCTTCTCTGAGTCTTTTTTATGTCACAAATTTCTTTCTCCCTCATAGTCATTAACACTTCCCTGTTTAGGTGTACCCTGTTTTGACTTTGGCCACTTAGCTGTGATTTTCCCATTTGAAAATGCCTTGCCTTTCCCTTCCCTTCCCTGCCTTCCTGATGGATTACACTGTTCAACAGTGAGATCGTTACTGACTTAAAAAGGCCCTAATCTGTAGTATCTTGGTGTGCTGAACATGAAGATAACCCTGAAAATTTTTTATTAGCTCTCGTTTTGAAGATATTTCATATAATTCATTTTACATGTTTCACCATGTACATTTATCCGGTAGGACTGCAACAACATCCTAAATCAGCCTAGAAAGATGTAATATTGCATCACATTGCATAATACCATCATGCACACATCATCCAGAGTTTATTGCATCATTTTCTGATGCAATGCAATACTATTGCCAGGTAGCTGCTGAAGTAAGCTGACATCAGCAGTGCACTAGATAAAGCCCTGTCGGAAAGGTGGAGCATTGAAAATATTTCAGACTTTGTGCAAAACACTTTAAGCTACTCTTCCATAAAACTGTTATTATTTTATCTATTTAGGCACAATACAGAACAGTCATGCCTCAAAAGTGCGTTAATAGCATGGACAATTTCTGCTCTATTTGTGGGGAAGTGACATTTGCCAACCAGAAGAAAAGGATCACTTCTCAAGTGAAGAAGGCTTATCATCTTTACTTCAGATGCAAGATTGGTGACCAAGACAAGCCTTGGGCCCCGCATATATGCTGTGCTACTTGTACAACACAGCTTTCACAGTGGTTAAATGGCAAAAGACCATCAATGCCATTTGCAGTCCCCAGGTGTGGAGAGAGCCAAGCAGCCACACAAAAGACTGTTACTTCTGCTTGGTTCCTCCTCTTTCCGGCGGAATAATGAAGCAAAAGAAGGCGAGAATAGTCTACCCAAACATCCCATCTGCATTGAGACCAGTGAGGGACTTCCTATTCCAGAACCTCCAGCAGAATAGTTTCTTGATTCATCTGATTAGGACAAGGGTGAGCCGACCTGTTCTTCTCCTGTTCCATCATCATGCAGTGATCCAGATTTTCACTGTGGTGCATCATCAACCCCACCCAAACTAATACCAGAAGAACTAAATGACCTGGTTCATGATTTGGACTTATCCAAGAACAAGGCAGAATTTCTAGGATCAAGACTCCAACAATGGAATCTTCTAGAAGAAGATGTCACATTTACTTTCTAATCAAAAGCGCCACCAGCAGTTGGAGCCTTTCTTCAGAAAGGAAAGTACTCTGGTATTCTGTTCCGATATTGAGGTCCTCATGAATGCCTTAGAAATCACTCATGATCCACAAAAATGGAGACTCTTTCTAGACTCTTCAAAACTGAGTCTTAAGGCTATGCTTTTGCACAATGGAAACCATCTTCCTTCTATTCTATTCCTGAACAGCTGTACAATGGACAAACGAAGAAATCTAAGAAGTAGTCTATGACTTAATTTTTTACAGGTATTAACCATAGGACTATTACTATTGGCATGCATTTTGTGATGTAAACATCAATTTATTGCAGTTACAAAAAAAAAAAACTAGAGCCAAAATTAGAATTTGACTGTCATATTTGTGTTGAGCACATACAAATTGATAGGAAATGACAAAGTTTATTTCTGTAACATGACCTTTGTAAAAATTTGTTGACCAGTGTTATCATCCTTGAAGAACCCTTCAAAAGTGGCCCCTTTGTGATCTTTCCTGCTATCCTTGCATAGAATGGTTCAAGAGAATGTTCAGTGACTGAGTAGGCATCTGGGATCTTCATGTTAACAGCAATTTTGAGATAACAGTCTGGATTGAGCTCCTATCAAATGGCAGAGTAAATATGTATTTATTTGAATTGAATATGGGAAAAACAGCATCCTGCGCAGGATATAAAATTGATGTCCATTGGTTGTTCAAAATGAAGGCTCCAGAACGATTTTCTAGGTATTTGTGTAGGATACCATTGCCATACTGGGTTCAGGAGCCACTGTGTTTTACAGGTAAAGTGGACAGTCTACAGGCCACTTTGAGAGTTATATATGTATGACAGTCAACATCCTTTGGGTCTGATATTTTTCGTTTCATAGAGCATTTGCACATGAGTGCATAGTTAATCTTTACTCATTTACTCAAACTAATATTTATCCAGCACCTGCTTTGTTAGCAAATGGAGCTTCTGTATTCCCAGTACCATAGGAGCTAATCAATAGTCCTAATTTAGGGATAGAAAAGATACCCCCGAAAATGCTTTTGTAGCATTCTTAATTATTTTCTGGGGTAAAAGATGATTTTTGCACTTACAAAGGATAAATTCAACTCTCCTTTTTTTTTTATAAGAACACACACAAAACCATGGGTACACACACAAGCTCATCATCATCTTAAATGTGAAACATATGTTGTTATACTTTATAGCCATAGTATTTCCAAAATATAAAGTCTAATCATATTTTAAGCCTCCAGCTCTGCAAGGTCCATTAAACCTGGTATTTGCATTTTTGTAGGATTTCAGATGAGATTGCAGTCATCTTGTGGGGATGATCTACTTGTTACCATATTTATCCTCTGTCAATCACCTGAATTGTAAATGTTGGTATCAACTCAGTCATTTGATTCCCTTTTCACAGAAATTCATAGAAAAGTGGAAAGAAAGCATATAAGGTCCTTTTTGCTATCCAGTTCCTCCCTGTGAATGTGAGTGTCATGCTGACATACCAGAGAAAAGCAGTTTGATGATGGTGTTTGGATAAGATATTTGAGTTTACTGTTCAGGTTATGAATTAGGAGTAATTACATTAAACTGTGATGAAGGGCAATATCCTTTGGAATATATTTGCTCTATATTATAGCAGACAAAGTCTAGCTTCTTATTCTTCCCTGTGATTATCTCTAAAGCATGTGGCGATAGGTTCCACATTTGTGCATTCATTTTCCCCGACATGTTAACTACAGTTATGATTGCTCTGTATGCATGGTTTCCCATTCTCAGAACAAAATGAGAATTAGAGACTGAATCCGATCTAAATAGAACATGCTTAGTAGCAAATATGCTATCTTAATCCCTTGTGTTATCAAAGTTGGTTTGACATCACTACACAGGAAGTAATAATGGACAGTCCCTAAATTCAGAGGTGATGCGTGACCAAAAATCTGTCTCAAGAGGACTGTACGTACTGTAGAATGATCACATACCCTGTTTCTTGTGGTTGAGGGCACTTAATAAATAATAATCACACATAAAAAGTTTCAAAAGTCTTTCAAATAATAATACTCAAGTGACAAAGTCATTACATTAAAAATATAAAAAGTGGGAACTTGACTAAGTTATTAATATGCTCCTTACTTTATTCCTCACTTGAGATAATACATCTGAAACAGAATAAAGTTGCTGGAATATTCTAATGCATGATAATGCACGTCTTCGAGTTCATTATTTCCTGATGTTATGACACTGCTGTCCAATCCTGAGGCATAATGAGGAACTCTAGATCTTATATCATCACTTAATGAAGTCTAATTAAGGACCATTAACCTTTGATCTATTCACGTACTTAATGGACAATGAGTGGTACTAGGAAACCTCAAACAAGGTGAACTTGATCAAGATTAGTCAGTAGATTTTTTTGTAGAGAAAAACCCTTTCAAATAAAATCACCATTTTTACCTAAAGCAAAGGCCAGGTGAGCCTACTCATTGATGATAAAACTATATACACTCCTTATGTTAAATATATATTGAGCATTACAAAGATTTTATGATGGGATAATTATTTGGGAGGGTTTGTTGAACCAACTGATTATGCAGAAACATGATTTTTATGACTTGTTTTTAACAGTTTATCTATGAGCTGTTTGACCCTAGATAAAAATTATATTTTTTTCAAATTTTCCATTAAAACCAATCCATTATCACCATCATATGCATAAAATATAAACAATATTCACAAAACACAGCATTGCAACTAAACAAGACACTGAATTGGCCAAGATAACTAATAAATGTATAATGCATAAAGCATTTGCTTTACATAGGTTTACAAGAATATAAGGTTTAAACAAAGAAATTATTTAAGAACTACAAGACACTACATTAAAAAACACATTAAATATATGTGTATATAAATATCACTATCACTCAGTATCTTTAAAGGATATTCAGGTTAATCTGAACAATCCAGTATTTGACAAGTGTAGATAAATTAAGTATTAACAGAGGTACAAACTGAAGCAGCAACTAATAATTCCTAATTCTTATTTCTGACATTTGAATATGTTAATCTGTTAAGAACCTTTTAATAAAATTCTATGATGTCTATACCTCTTAAAACTTAACTATCACAAGCTCAGAAGCTAAAGACACCATGCATAGCAATCTATAACCTATTCATTTTATTTCCCAAACTAAACACAGTAACTGGTATGATATGAAGGTTTTTACCTTTGTAAAAAGGTAAAATTATGCTGAATACGTAAATGAAAACAAACAGTACTATATTTTTCAACTGAGAAAGTGAGAGTAACCCACTAAGGGCTACACAGTTTATCAGTAAAGAATCACATACAAATCTTTGAAGATTATTTTAACCCTGTCTGCCCCTTTCATTACTATCAGATTTACCCTATTTTATAGCGGACATAGTCAATCTGCATGCTTTTCCTGATGCTAACTTAGAGAAGCCTGTCCCAGATGTCTGTATTATTTCTAGTCAGTTCTGACAGGAGTCTGGAATTCTAGGGACTTAGCCACTAGTCTGTAACCTTTTTGTATATGAGTCATACTTTTGATAACCAGAATATTGAAAAATACATATAAAGGAATTGAAGAGATAAACTTTGTTTAGGAAAAGTAACAATTACCATATAAGCAACTTTTAAGTCAAGTCATGAATTGCTTAACAATAGGGACACATTCTGAAAAATGTGTCATTAGAGAAATTTTGTTATTGTGCACTCATCACAGAGCATTCTAGATGGTAGAGCCTACAACACCACCCCTAGGCTGTATTTGGGACCAATATCACATATGTGACACAGACTTTGCAACAGTATCTCACAACAGTTAAATCACTATCAGGCATCCTTTGAAGATGCTGAAACTCAGAGTAATTTGTTAAAGCAATAGGCAAAGAATATACCTTATTCCAGGAAAAGACGGTGCATTACTGGCACGTACAAGAAAACTTTTTTGGCATTTTATAAATCAAGAAAGTTAACTCTCTTCTGTGGCTTTCCCATAATGGCTGATTTCAGAGGAACTTGGTAACTATGAAATGAACACATAACATAGTCTGTATGACTCAGGAATGTGGGCCTGACTGAGCTGGTACTCTGCTCCAGGTTCTTTCACCATAATGCAATTAAGGAGTCACTCAGGGCTGATGTCTTAAGTTCAATTGGGAAAGACATGCTTCCATGCTGGCAGGTGCTTGGCAGGATTCAGCACCTCGTGGGTTGTTGGATTGAGCAACCTAGTTCTTGGCTGGCTCTTAGCCAGAGGTCACCCTCCATTCCTTCCCTAGTGTGCCTCTCCACCATGGCATCTATCTTCATGCAAGTGAGGAAGTGAGAATGCATGGCAGAGAATGGCAGCCAGATGGAAATGACAGCATTACAAAATTAGTTATAAAATAAGTTATAAAACCTACTCTCAGAAATAAGATCCCATAACAACTATGCATACTGTCTTTTAGAAGAAATCATCAAAAGGCTCTGATAATAAGAAGAAGGGCATCATGGAGGATGGGAGGATCATTTTGAAGCTGCTGGCCACATAGTTGATATAACTTGTACTTGTGATCACACACTTAAAAGACTATTATCACCCAGCAATTGCTGTAAATGAATGAAACGTGGCAGATGACTACTTTGTCTTGTGAGAAATAAGGAGTGACAGGGACTGTGGCAAACTAGAGGACACGTGCCTATTCCCAAAGTGGGCAATGACTGCCAAGAAGGAATAAAGACTCATTTTTTTTTGCTGACCGATTTTTCAAGGGAGACTGAATGTAGCTTCTGTGTTAAGTCATTTGAATTTCAAATATTAAGACATGTCTATATGTCCTCTTTCAGCATCATTTTTCTGCTGTTTACACAAAGTCCTCTGCCATTTATGCTTTCAATTTGTCCAGCTCAACATGAGTCTCATCATTATAATTAAAATATTATATGTTTTCAGTTATTGTCAGGAAAAAATTTTATGCAAGTGTCAAAATTTGGTGTACATTGATTGACAAGCTTACAGTGTTTAACCATGGTGGATGATTTATTTGCATTCATATAAACACAAATGAATAAACTGGGTCAGGTGGATGAAGAACATGTAGGAGGCTATGCTCTCAAACTTCAATAACATACGTTTAAGCACTGTTGCTTTATTTGACTTCAAACTTAATTTCAGAGATACTATTTCCTACTTCACTGATGTATATCACTTGCCAACTTACTTAACTGATAACTAATAAATGAAAAATTATAGCATTGTGGGGGTATATCAAGAAATGGTAGATTAGCTGATGTTACTCTGGAAACGTTACAGAGAAAACATTTGCAGCATTCTCCAGGGGCAGAATTGGAAATAAGTCCTTGAACAAAGCCCTAGATAAGTGCTTGTCATTACATTATTACTTAATAATTCAGTAACACAGAGTGCAAAAAAGAAAACCCTCAGTTCAATTTTTACAACTTCTATTTCTCTAAAAATGTAAGCCAAGTGATGAGCAAAAAGAAAAGATGAACAATATAAGCAGACAAAACATGGTACAAATCAAAAAATCCTAATGAGATTTCTACTTTCAGCCTGTGATACTTATACACCCAAATTAAGTGCTGAAGGTCATTTAGTTGTGCAGTGCTGTAACATGTCTAAAAATATTTTCTACCCAGAGAGGAGAAAATCAGAGAAATATGCTGTTCTGGTACATGTCCTTGAATTTTAAATTTTAAAAATACCAAAATGGTGTTTTTATGCAGAGAAGTTTGTGGAGATACAAAATACAGTTTTCCTGGAAGTAATTTGTGACCTAATAAAATTATGAATGATGAGGTGAATTTCAAAACAACACTAAGTGCAATCTTGAGTGATGTTATAAAAAGCTGCTTGTAGTCACCAAATAAGTGACTTTAGAGCACCACTTTCCCAACTTCCTGGATAATGAAATGGCTAACATCTCAGAGTTCACTGGAAGAGTGCAACTGGCTACAAAACTGCCCAAACATAGAAGTTTGGAGATTTCTCTTTGATCAGTAAAGAAACTCGGGGAGACACTATTGACTTTCTTTAAGCTATTTTCTATCTGGCAGCTTGAAGCATCTTCTTAAACTGTCAACCTTATTAAATCATATTTTCTAGGGGTTCTCACTACATGGTAAATTGAATCTACACTTCTTACATAAATAACAAAGTCCCATGCTATCTTGCCCTTGTTTCTGTCTCCAGGCCAATCTCATCATTCACCCTCACCTTCCTTTTGGTCTAAAAAATTCTTTCCAGCTCCCAGCACACAAATTTGCTGACCTTTGGCAGGAATGCTTTCCTCTGAGCTGGTGTTCCAAACACTGCTTGGTTCACAGGAATCAGTACTATGCACCATCTCCTTCTGGAAGCCTTCGATAAACAGTCCAAATTAATTATCATGCTTATCTTCCCCTTGTTCACATCCATCTTAAACCCTCACTTGCTTCCTTTCTAAAACCTGTTATAATTCAGGATTATATGTCTGATTATTTCCTTTCATTAGACTATTAAATAAGAAAATTACTCAGCTTACTTTATCACTATACACTGAATCTAATAAGAGTTACTGGCACAATAGAAACAGATTTTAAGGAAGTGTTATAAGAAAGACTGAATGAATAAAGAAATGACAAATTAAAAAAGCATTTTGGGAAGGTCACTGTGCAACTTAATGTAAAAACAACTACCATGTGGCAGGCACCATGCTTTGAGGGTTGCTGTTTTTTATAACCATCTTCTAAAATAGTTACTATTGTCACTGTCATATTACTGAAAGAGAAACTGGAGCTCAGAGGTATGATGAAATCATTTGCCCAAAGCCCAGATAGTACAGAGAACAGGAGCAGTATTGGAACCCAGTTCCATCTTACTCAAGAGTTCCACATTACACACCATTACACACAGCATTAATATTAAATCCCTTGCTGAAAAGCAGGAGTTCCTAATTATTTAGATTGGGACAACATTTTAGACAACTGCCTAAAACCACATTTAAACTTGTACCCAAGATGCCAATGTATCTAATCACAAATTGACTATAATAGCAGTTCACTGCTATTATATTCTTGATTACTACAGCCAGAAGTCTCAGGATGGCAAGTTTCTCTCTTCAAAAGAGCAAAGTAATAGTAAAAGAGCTGAAAGAGCACAGAACCCCAGGATTTTTTTAAGTGAGCTTTTCCCTTTAACCACTAGCTCTGTAGCTACATCTAAGACAAATCAAATGTAAATTGCATTTTTCTAAATGAGCTTGATCTCAACTTTTTTTGTACATTAATGTTGCTTTACCAATTAAATACCCCAGGGCAGTTTGCAGGAGCATGCCTTGGTGTCTCTTTGGCAGAAATATACAGGCTACTAAGGAATTCACTGCATCTTACTTCCATGAAATATGTTACCATTACTGCCTAATTAGAATGACTCCTCCTCCCTTTTAATTGCATTCCTATGCATATCTGTCCCCATTTACGTAATATAAACAGTGGCACAATTTGAGTTACTGTAATATTTACAGTTTGACTAAGGTCTATGAAGACATCAGTAAAAACACCAAGTCTCCATGATCACCAGTCTATAAAACATCTTAACTCAAACGCCAAGAATTAGATGAGCAGTATAGTGAATCATAAACAACCGAATCAATTTTCCCCCATATTCCTTCTAGATCTGGCAAACAATCTACTTCCGAGTTGAGCTTTTGTGCTGAGTTTCATCCCAGAGTACAACTTTACAGCAGTTATAAACCCCTAAATTGCTGATACAGCCTTAATTATCGCTATGCTGGTGACATTGTTCTAATGAACTCTTTGCTATTTTATGTGGCCTGGGATCCCAGAAGGAGCATTGTCTAAATGTACTGACACACTGGTCAGGGCTTAGTGGTATATTTTTGGAATAGAGTATTGGTTTCTGTGTGTTTGTGTGTAGCTTTTAATGTTAATACAAATTATCTAAATTTTAATGATCATGAGATCAAAGTGTTGATAGTGTTTGCCATTTGAAAAATACTTGAAATAATGTACTTTCTCCCAATTTAAAAAATTTATCAGGATTTTGAAGGCAACTAAATGAACTGTAAATTTTATTTATATTTGTATTATTTCTTTATTATATCACCAGCAATTATATTACTTTCAGATATGGTGATGAAATGCTACCATTTTTCAGTCTCATGCTTCTCAAAATGCAATGTGTTTACAAAATATGAATCAATGAAAATTCATTTCTCAAGTAGGGCCTTGGATATTGCATTTCTCACAAGCTTCTGCTCCCTGTTATTGTTTACTTGGGAGAGAATCTATAAGAGATTTTGGGGGTCATTGTATGATTGTTTGTATAACATTCAAGTCACTTTGAAAATATATCAGCAGACATTCACACCCAAAAATGTGTTTTCTTGCAGGTTGGGCTTATGACTTCCTTTTGGCATGTGTGTGTTATTACAATGCTAAAAGAGTTGTGTAAATATAAGCTCAAGTCACCCCCCTAACATTTTCACTGAGGAATCCCTGGAAAATGCTGTCAGTGGTCAGTCATGGGCAGGGCTGAAGGGCGAGTCCCCGGGGTCAGAGCAGGGAGTTCTCTGGAACACCCAGGGAAGCCCAGAGCAGCTCTGTGCTTAGCTGGTGCCCAGTCATTACCGGGTCTGAAAACACACAGAGCAGGTGGGAAGCTGGGTGCTATGGAGCGTAGCACACGATTGTCCTTCTCTGGCTCCTGCACCCTGTTACTGGGCATGGGGGCGCTGGCTGGGAGACCAGGCCTACTATGCTCTACATCTACAGACATCACTCACCCCACCACAATGCCTGGCCCTCTAGGAGTTTTGGGGTGTCCCTGGGGGTCAGTCCTGGTGGGCACTGACTGCAAACCAGGCCTGCAATGGAGGTTCCAGGAGGAAGCTCTGGCTCCAGGGAAGTTTCTGTGTGGGGGGGGGGGTGAGTACGAGGTAGGGTGGGGAGAAGCATTGGCCCACTCAGGCCTGTGCTGGAAGAAGCCTCTAATCCATCTCATGTTTATTTTGCGAGGTAGGAGGACATAGTTTCCAGGACTCTGTGTGAGGACAAGCCTGGTCTCCTTTCGAAACATGAAGGCAATTTTAGAAGGTTCTGGAACTGGGGTATCTTTTCTTTCCTCACTATCTTCATGATGAAGGACATTGAAAATGTTCCTGTATTTTCTCAAAAAATGGAAAGATTTCCAGCAGAAACTGGTGGAATTTTTAAATACCAAACCACCAACAATTCCCTCCTGCCCAAATGTATTTACCATCAGAGGGATTAAGGACAGCCAAAGGGAGACAAATATGGGTACACATGAGAAGGCACTGTGGCCACCCACACTGTGAACCAGCAGAATCTCAAAATCCATGACGATGGCCACCCAGCTCAGTGCCACAGTGCACGGCCTCCACTGCTCTGCAAGCACGTCCAAGGAGCGCAGAAATAGGCAGGTTCAGGATGGAGTACAGGACCAGCAGGCACAGAAAGGACATGAGAATCCACAGGGGCACACACAGGACAAGCCAGGGCCAGTGGGTGATCTTGTCCAGTCCTAAGGCAATGAATATAAACTGGAAAAAGCAGGCAGAACACAGAATGTCTAACTCCAGGGAACTGTCATGTTGAGAGCCCCAGACACGGGCTGCAATGGACACTGGGACACAAAGAAGAGCAACGTGAAGACCAGAAGCCAGAAATGGCTTCCTCTCTCGATCCTGCCTCAGACCAGGACTTCGAACATCAGCAGGAACAAGAGGATGCCCACAATGATTAACATGGCTTCAAACTCTACATATTTCTCCTTCTGCTGGATACTGAGGAATGCCAGCCCAGACATCACTTCCCTCGGGGGGTCCAACACTTACCACTAATGTCCACAGTCGTGTGGGAGCAAAGACAGATCAGTAACGTCACTGAATGATGTCATCCAGACAAAGGCTCAGCAGCACAAAGATTGTTTTAAATTAAATATCCTATAGCTTTCTTTTTTAAACATTGAGTAATGGCAGTATACTTTATTTTTTTGCTCATAAAAATCAATGACTTTGGAAATGAAGGGAGTGGACTAAACAAACCATGAAAAAGGGGTAAAAAAAAAGACAGTATGTCACACCATGTAGCTAACTTTGAAAAAGCATTCTAAGAAATACCAAAGTTAATGTAAGATGATAAAAAAGCAGCATTAAAACAAATATTTGTAGATTCACATGCCCCTTCTTTAAGGGTGTTCGCAAGGGAAAATGAGTCTGGAATCCCACAAGTTTAAGTGTTTGAGTTTTTAAAAAATACTCTATTTAAATATACAGGCCCTGGCATATTTAAAATTTAACTAAAAATAAAACAAGTCACCTTGCTAGGTATACCAGGAAATGTACTATTTCTCTGGCTTTCTTTGTTTCCTTTCAACTTTTGTGACACAAAATGATTAACTCTTTTATAACATAAAGATACCCCATTTTTCAAAGATTTATTTTAGTTACTTATGGATACAAGAACTGGGTTATAGGCCAGAGATGGGGCGGGGGGAGGTGGTGAGAGGATTTACCAGAGACAGAGTGGGGAGCAGAACAGACGGATCTACTGAAATACACCGCTGAGGGGAGCAGTGGCTGAGACAGGAGAGGTCTGCTTACACCATATGTGTGTTAGTTCTCTAGCAGGGGATCGAACTCAGGGCGCAGTGGCTGTGCATAGCTTGACAGTGATGAGATTTAACACCTGTGCCACCAGAGAGGCCCGATAGATATTCTGTTTTTAAGGAAAGTTTTGAGAAGGGTTGACTCAAGAGTTCCTGAGTCCCTGACATGACATGAAAAAGCTTAACATAGAAACTGTCAGACCATATTCTGTGACTATGGCTACACGTTTCTATTCTTAAAGACAATACAGTAAACACACACAATGCTATTAAGCTTGGAGAATGAACTTAAAAATTTGTACCTTTATTCAATTGTACTAGAATAGTAAAAATATCAAAACCACTGGAATGTGAAAAGTTCAGAATTAGGTGTACTACAGAACTGAATATAGAATCTGTCATTTTTATTGGAGGAACCCTATCTCCAACTTGTCGGGAAACACATATTTCTAGGTGTGACTTATCACTCAAGTGTTTGCAAAGTGGCTTTTGAATGACTGTGTATTCACAACTTTGACTTTATATCAAATGAAATGTTAGTGATACAACAACACTAATCAGAATTCTCTCTCCTCAAAGTTTGTGTTAATTCAGATAATTTATATTTTACCTTTCAGGAATGATGTAAATGTGGGGAAGAGGGACATGTGAGGGTTTCAAGGAAAATATCTGAAAACAGAGAATGGGATTTAAATAGAAAAGTCTCATATAGAGTGATGAACTGAAAAGCACTTCAGACCTCATCTAGTCTGGAGAGTTATACACATTCATTTTAGCTAAGTAGAATGTTGCACAATATATATATAATAGGTAAAATCATATTTGTTTTAGTTGCAAAGTACTTTTGAATGACTATGTTGGTCCCTATGACCTCTTGGCCTCTAATGCCCTCCACTGTATGCTACCTTCTAAGACTCCTGAGGATAATACCCTGGACTAGATTGTAACATCACTGGGTCAATTCAACATTTTACTCTAAACTATGAAATAATTTGTCACCTAAAACAAATCAGATGGAACAAGAATTCTAGTTATGTTCACCAGAAATTCCTCAATTGATAATTATATTGATATGTTACAAACATAAGTAAAGCATTTTTCCCAATGCACACCCCGGGACAATTGATTTCATAGCTTTGTTCTGGTTTCTGAGTTAAGACTGCTACACTGAACCTAAATTAATAGTCTCATAGTTTGGAGACAAAAATTGGAAAGTTTGTTTCCTCTTGAAAATAACATCTTTATTGAGACAAGCTCAAATACCCTAAAACTCACTGATGTAAACTATATGATTCTGTTTGTTAATAAATTGAGAATTGTGTAAACATCATTGCTAATTTTAAACCTCTTTATTACCCACCAAATCCGCTATCAATTAGCATACTCACTACCTATTCTTCCTATCCCAAGGCCCTGAAAACTAATAATCTATTTTCTTTGTTTATGGATTTGCCTATTCTGAACATTTCATATAAAGAGAATAATACATTATGTGGTATTATTAGCTGATTTTGTTTGCTTAATAGAATATTTTTGAGGTGTATGCATGGTATAGCATGTAACAGGACTTTATTTCATGGTGAATTATCCCCTCCCATGTAAAAAACACATTTATCGATTCAGTACTTGGTGAACCTTTGAGGTGTTTACACCTTTTGGCTATCATGAATAATTCTGATACAAACTTTCATATACAAGATTTTGTGTGAATGTATGTTTTCAGATGTCTTTGATATACATTAAGTAGCAGAACTGTAGATTTTGTTAAGTGTATGTTTAGTATGTCAAGGAACTGCCCAACTTTATTCCAAATTGTCTGCATTAAATTATAAGCCAACCATAAATATGTGAATGTATGACGGTTTCAGTTTTTCTACATCTTTCCAATACATGGTATTGTCTTTCCTTTTATTTTAGCCACCTCAGTGGGTGTGAGGTGGTATCTCATTGTGATTTGTGTTCCTATTATCCTAGTGACTAATGACTTAAAGCATCTCTCCTTGTGCTTAGAGATTATTTGTGAATTTATCTGAAAATGTATCTATTAAAATACTTCACCCCTTTTTAAACTGAGTTATTTTCATTGTTCAGTTTTAAAAGTTCTTCGTGTATTTCTGACATTGGACATTTATCAGCTATATGATGGGTGATTTGAAAATATTTTTACTTTCCTGATGGTCCACTTTGAAACACAGAGTTTATTGATAATAACAAACAGCCAATAATGTACAATTTAGCTATTTTTCATTTGTTGTTTGTGCTTTTTGTGCTATATCTAAGAAACTAGCACATAACAGAAGGTCATAAAAAGTACAACTATACAGTTTTCCTAATGTTAGCTCCTACATATAGTACTATAATACGTTATCAACTATTTTTATATGGATATAAAGTAGGAATACAACTTTGATTAGATTGTTGAATTCTGCAACAAAATAATATTTTGACAGACTAAACAAATTATATAGTAGCAACAGATCAATTTGGAGATACTTTCATCTTAACAATATTATGTCTTTCAGTCATGGACATAAGCTACTTTGAAATTCAGTACTTAATTACTTTTCATGCTTAGAAATTTTCACTGTACAAATTTTATACTACTTTTGCTACATTTATTCCTAAGTATTTTGTTCTTTTCATTGCTAGTGTAAATGGAATTTTCTTAATTTCCTTTTTGAACTCTTCATTACTACTGTATCTACTGTGTAAAGTAGAATTTTGTACTGACTATTTTTCTGAAATTTTGCCAGACTTATTTATTAGTTCTAACAGATATTTAGTAGATTCTTTAGGAATTTTCTTTATCCAAACCATGTCAATTGCAAATAGAAATAGTTTTACTTCTCCTGATGTGATTATACTGACTGTACATTAAACCAAGCTTGTATTCTAAGGCTAAATCTCACTTAACTTCTAACTTTTTTATATGTACCTGGCTTCTGTTTATTATTACTTTATTGAAAATATTTGCGTCTACATTCATAAGTAATGTTGGTCTTTGATTTGGGATCAGGAAAATACTTGCCTAAAAAGAGTTGGGAAGCACGCTTCCTTACTTTTCACTCTTTTCCTTTTTCAGTAGATATTGTGAAGGATTGGTAATTTAATACGTTTACTTGTTATTGTGTTTCTCCTGTCAGTTTTAGTAGCTTGTCTCTTGGGAATTTGTTCATTTTATTTAGGTTATCTGATAGACCAATAACGAGACAAAAATTTCTAAATTCATAATAAGCACCTACACATAAATCAGAAAATTTGCAGTCAAAACTGAACAAGTAAAGAATTTTGTCCTTTGACCAATGACATTGAAAATAGTTTTAACTACTTCCAAGTTTAACATCACAGTTTTTAAAGAAATATTTATGGAGGTTCTTTTTTGAAGCTAACTCTTAAAAGGACTGGAACTTCTTTCTTATTCTCTTGGATACTCACTCTGGGGGAAATCAGATACAGTGTCTTGATGACTCTTTTTGTTTTTAAGCTTTATCCAGGGAATCATTTAGACTTCTAGAACTTTCATTAAATATCAGCCTATCTTAGGTGTTTTTTTGATGCCCTGGTTCTCAAATTTTATGTGCTAGGAATACTCTAGTGTTCTTATTAAAGTGCAGGTTCCTGGGACCTTACATTCAGGGAGGTTGTTTAAGGAAAATCGTTAAATCTGCATCTGAAGTCCTCCAAGGTGACTCTGAAGTAGTCATCTCAGAACATACTTTGAGAAGGAGAGTATTACTGTATGGCCATCAAGCTCTCACAATACAGAAGGAACATCCTATTATCAAGCCAGCAGAACTCTGTTCATATCCCAGTCATAGCAAAACATGTCACCTTGAGTGGCTCACTTAATTTTCCTAGGATTCCTCTGAAACATGGTGAAAATTCCTGTGCTAGATAGTGTTAAAGAAAAACATGGCAGCAGTTTTGAAAGCTTTTATAAACTGTAAAATCGCCACAGACAATATGAAGAACATTCTTACCGTGGAGACATCTGCCTGAGGTGGCCAATTTACATCCTTGATCTTATTTATCATTCAGAAGATATTTACTGCATGTCTGCTCCGTGTAAGGTTTCATGGCGGATGTACTTCCCCTGGCCTTTATAGAAGCCTATAAGGGGATTTCAGGGCTCACAAATGGGCAATTAAACCTCCAGCCTCTTCTGGAGAGTTCTGCCCTCCATTTGATAGGCAGAACTTCCCTCTGATGATTAAATTGGCACCTCTGTACAAAAATGTTCCTTTCCCACTCTCCTGGGAGGGGTGCTTTCTCCCATTACGAGTCTCTCAAGGGAGGAGTGTGGCAGGTTGGCTGTATATTGCATACTGTTACTGTTAATTTTTAATGTGGGAAGTCAGGCTCTGCTGACTTTCTGTTACTGATTGTGCTGCTGGCCTCTACCCACTGCATGATGCACTACTTCAGCTGCTCCAGGAAGGTGGCTTTATGAAAGGAAGTTGTTTAGTTTCTATTTAAATAAGAGGGTGATTAAGCCTTAACTCTGTTCATTGAATGGGTCTGGTCTAAAGAAGCCTCAAAGGGTTGATAGGCTGTCTGGCTGGCTGAGCTGAGAGACAAAACACACTAACAGGAAAGAAAAAACACCACCAAGGATGGCAGCAAAAACTGGCTCAGGAAAGGACTTATCCTGAAATGCAGAGAGATTATGAATCCACTCTGCAAGTCTTTATATGTGCCTCATGTCCGTAAGAAGCAAAACTTTGTCCCTGCCAAGTAAGACCTTGACTCTCAAAACCAACCTACCCGTCTAGTCTCTGAGACTGAATTTCAGCATCTGGAATGCATTATAGTCTTTTATACTTGCCTTTGATTGGATTTTCCCTCTTTTACCTGGCACTGATGTTTTCCCCATCTCCACTATTCCACCTCCTACAACGAATTCAATGTCAACATATTTCTCTCACCCTGTAAACGGAATAAGCTATTCCCTTCTCAGTCCTCCGTAATCACTTTGCCATGTGAAATAGCTCTAACTTTTGAAGAACTTGCAGCCCTTGTTTTACTCATAATTATTTTTATTCTAGTTCTCAAATATTTATTGAGTACAGCTATATCTCAGGCACTGTGTAAGAGACTGAGGATATAACAGTACACAAAACAAACCACTTGCCTCCCAAATATAATTACTTATATACTGACTACCTTCCCCAAGAGGCAGACAAGCAGGGCTTCTCTGTTTAGTTAATGCCACTGTATTTCCACAGTCTAGAATAGTGTCCAACACACAGAAAGCACTTAATGAATATTTATTGAAGAAATGAACCTTTAATAATGAATTTTACTAGTGGATGCTGGTTAGGTATCTGTTCATAATAGACTGTGGCAGTTCGGGCAAGTTGGGAGTAAGGCCACATATTTTTTACCTTCTGCATCTGCAGAATAAAGCCAAATACACGGCTTGGAACGGATACTCTTAGATAAATAAAACTAAGCTTATTGTCTCACTACATCCATGCACTTAATATCAAAATCTAGTTGATTAGACAATTATTCATCTTGAAACAGTTTAAGATCAAAGTGTTACCCTATGAAGTCTTCTTCTAACTATAGGACTTCTGACAGACTTGGGAGTAGACAGAATCTGTGAGGAGGGGAGTATCAATGCTGCTGCTGAGGCAATTCTGTTAGCGGTGGAAAGGACTTTGATGTTCCCACCTTATGCAGCAAGTTTACTAATATTTGTTATTTTTAGGCTCTAGGTTGATTTGGAGTCACTCATGAGGTAAGTGAGATTCTAAAATTACAATGGTCAGTGGTTCTCCATCCATATAGGTGGATAGCTAGAAGTCTATGGAATTTCCTATTTTCAAACTCTCTTTTGGGTTTTCATATCATGCATGACCTGAATTTAGTCCTCCCTGTAATCCATTATGCTTAACTGTGCAAAGAGATCATGTATGACCAGCCACATTTTGTTTATATACCATACAGAAGGATGGCAGCCAGATACTACAGAATAGTGGCATATACAAAGCAGCACTTAAACAATCAACTTTCAATACATTTTATGGAATTTGAGAGACAAAATGCATCCCTAAAATAATATACCTCAGGATCTACAATGGATTTTACAGTCATTAAATGCATAAGAGAGTGAGGAAAATAGTCAATTTACTTAGATTCCAGATCGGGAAAAGTAGAATTGCAGGCAAAATAGATTACAATCTGTAAGTAGGTAGGTAATCATGCAGAAAAAGTTGAGAGCTGACTATAAGCACTGGATTAATTCAGTCTGGACTGTAGAGGATACCTCTTACACACACACACACACACACACACACACACACACACTGCAAAGAGAATGAATGTGATGAGGAAAAAGCTGAACAAGAGCTAAAGCAGTTGAAAGGGAAAAGAGCGTAATGTAAAAGAAGAAATTCTGCAAAAATGAGAAATTGTTGAGTTTACAAAAACGGGGAATATTCTACATAATATACCCAAAGGGGGAGGAAACTATCTCTTCAAAACCTGTCAGATGACGTGTCCATGATGAAGTGTCAACATTTCAGGGGATAGCATAAGTTACAATGCCTTACAGACACTTTTCAGAATTTCATATGAATGTTTGTAGACTCCACAATAGTTCACATACATTAAACAGTGTACTTTGAGATTCTGCTTGAAAAAAATACCATTCATAAGCAGGACCTCCTATGATAAATTTCTACCCTGAGTGAATTTTTATGGCCAAATTAGAAACCCTGGAAAATAGAGATAGTAATGGAGGCGCTGACTCAGCAGTGAATTTCAGAATGGCAATGGGATACTATTTCAATGATGCTAAAGCTGAAATGCATCATTCCTGAGATTACCATATCTGTTAAAAAATAAAAAAAAAATAAGGACATTCAGATGCTCAAGCTAAAGCATTTTGGCAATGGTCAGCAGAAAGGGGATTCATCACATTCTTCAATTCTTCACATAAATGTAAAGATTAGGAGATAAGGTCAGGAAATTTAAAAAGGATTATATAGTTCATTAACTGAGTTGGAGCTACAGGACTTTAGGTCAGAATCAGCTGGTTTTTTTTGTTTGTTTTGTTTTGTGCCTATCTTATTCCAGAAGGGTGTTCATTAGCACATGGCAGATTTTGAGACTGTTTACATGTCATTCCCATCATTCTAGCAGATCTTTCAGTTTATTAGCAAAGGTTGTCTCTTTTATTAGATCATCTATGACAAATACACCGAGCATCTGCAATCTCCCTCTATCAGGTATTCGGGATAGCTTGACAATTAAGATTCAGTTCCTAACCTCAAGAAAATCATAAAGTGATTCACCTAATAAGTAATTTCATCTCAGAGTGAATTACACAATGATAGAGATAAGTAAGTAGAGAGTATTATAGGAACACAGAGATGAGATACTTGGCTCAGGTTGAAGTTAAGTGAAAGGGAAGGTTTAAGCCTTGGCTTAAGGGACATAAGATTGATAGTCTTTAACATACTTTTCTTGAATGATTAACAAGTTCAAAGTGCAACAGCAACTTCCTCTGACAGTAAAATCAGTTTATTTACTATGAATAGAATCAGTTGATAAAGTAGTAAGAACAAAGTATTGGTCTTAGAATCAGACAAGTGCTGCAAGCCGGCTCATCATTTACTAATTCACCCTCAGCAAGTTACTTAGCTTTGAGATTCTATGAAAAGGAACAATAATACCAACTCAATGAAGTTTTTGAAACTAGAAGGAAATAATGTTTGTGATATACCTGAGAGTGGCCATCAAGAATTTATTTCATAAAATGGTAGCTGCAATATTCCTTCTGCTCTTGTAGTTAATCTGCTTCCCAGTATAAATAGAACATAAGTAATTATGGTGCTTCATATGTTGAAATCATCCTATGTGGGAGGATTTTTCATGTCTCTGCCTCCATCCCTTTATTTCTTAAAGTATTGTAGAAGGATCTGGCACATCCAAATTGTAAAGGGCTTTCTAATAAAGTTTTTGCTGTGATGAAAACATTTGTATCACTAGCACATGTTGCTCTTGGAAACTTGAAGTGTGGCGAGTGTGACTGAGAATTTAAATTTTACATTTTATTTTATTTTAGTTAATTTCAGTATTAAATGTCCACTGACCTTAGATCTGAAGCATACAGCAGGGTAGGGGAGAGAAAAGGGTCCAGAGAGGGGAGGGAAGAACACAAGAGACTACGGTGAGGGATCAAAGGTGTGATGATGGTGGGAGAACTACATGGATTATATGTGAGGGGAGAAACAAAATCCTATACAAAAATTTAAAACTATGAAAGAAAGTAAATTTAATTTAAAATGTGTATAGTTCCCCCAAATTTATATTTTGAAGTCCTCATTCCCACAGATCCCAGTATGGATCATAGGAGGCAGGATATTTGAGAGGTACTGATGTCATGAGGGTAGGGCCTTCATAAGTGAGATTAGTGCTCTGATCAAGAGTTTCCAGTGATTCTCATCCCCTTCTATCCCTTCTGTGAGGATATAAGGAGAAATCTGACATGCAGAGAGGACCCTTACCAAACCATGCTGCCACCCTGGTCATAGATTTTGAACCCCAGAACTGTGAAAGATAAATGGCTGTTCTCTATAAGCTACCTAGTCTGTGGTATTTTATTCTAGCAGCCTGAACACTGTGACAAACCATGTTTGGCAAGGGGGCTACTGAATTAGACTGCACAGTTCTAGGGTGACTGTGACACACAAATATCTGGATCCCACTGTAGATTCAGTTAATCAGGAAGAACGATGGGAACGTGCATTCTTAAGCTCACCGGATGAGTCTTAAATATACTGGTATGGAGAACCATGGCTTTACTCCTCTGACTGTGATACTGGCCTCACAGCAATGTGTTTGTAAAAGGGCTTTGAAGTCACTAATGAAGCAAAATATATGTATTTTTGGAGGTATTTTGATGCTGGTTGCTATAGGGAGAAAACCTAGATATAAATATCTGTCTCCAATTTAAATGAATAGTTGGTATTTTGTAGGCTAAGTAAAACTTATATAGCAATTAGGAAATGTTAAAAGGTGAAAAAATAAAGAGTGAATTTGTACAAAGTTTTATTGGTAGAGGTAGAAGCCATCATAAGGGGTAAGACAGATGTAGAAGCCATCAAAAAGGGATAAGATTGAGAATGGAAACCAAAAGAGCAAGAGTGCATGGTGAGAATACAAATTTAGAGACAACGCAAATACTACTAGTAGTATCATTTTTAAAGGGATAATAATTATAGTTAATATTAATTCAGGATTTACTTTATGTTGAGACACTTTGCCTGCACTGTCTTAATTTTCCCATGACCCTAAGATTAGATATTACATTGGTTACCATTTCACATTTGAGGAAACAATTAGTAACTTTCTTAAGTAGTATCAAAGTTGGTCAGAGAAAACACCAGGAAGTACCAGGATCCAAGAAAGTCACTGCATTTTAATTGAGTTACATTGAAATACTAGTCTAATATTCATTGTTGAAGATACATTTAAAACACAAAAAGATGGAAATGACCTTATCAACAAAAATAATGGCTGTCATTTATCAAGCCCTTCCTATTACCTGGCACTCTGCTAGGATTTTACATTCACCATTTGCAGACATCCTCCAAAATACGTAATAAATGATGAGCAGATCAAGAAAATTAGCATGCATTTTTCATAAATAATCATGGATGAAAACAATTTCAGACCAAGAGAATTTTCTCTCTCTTTAATTTACAAAGTTACTCCTTAGGATTTCAGTGAAGAGAAACATGAAATCATGACATAACACTGCTGACACTGTGGCTCAGTTCAAGCTTTTGGAATGAAATGACTAGATTTCTTGATTCCTTAAACATGGAGACTGTGCCTTTCACCCTTCAGGAGCAATAGGGTCACCTTTTGATATGTGAACATCTGCCTATTGTTTTCCATTACATGACATTAAGGGATTTCTCCCCCACCTTCAAATATGGAAAACTGGAACGGGGAGAGAAAAATCTATAAAGATTTCAGGTACAAAGTATTTTTTTTTAAGGAGCACATAAATATTTATATCAAAATATGGTTTATGCAATAAGATGCTAATTACCAAGTAGCCAATTTTTAGTCTTCAATCTTTTGACCATATGACCAGACTTTTTTATTAACATTTGATGCACAGAGTTTCAAGCAGAATATATAGTACTTAATTAGAACTGCATGCAAAAATCATGCTTCAGCAAGGTACATAATACATGAGTTTTAACAGCCATAAATGTCAATATCATACAAATCTCCCAGGATTTTTTTAAAGGACAGGATAAGAGCTAAAATTTTTATTGTAATGGTTTTGGGTACAAATGGTAACTACTCCAGGTTCTATCCATATCTGAGCATCCACAGTTTTTAAAATGTAGGTTTATTAGCAGAAGATGAAACTACAGAATATTTGTAGAAAAACATATTATGAAACTATAAACCACCGAGTTCAGAAATCAGCTAGTTGTGTACTGGCAAATAGTGTCAATTATATAGCAGTTCCTATTACTTGATATTAGTTGCACAGAGCACTAAATTGAGAAAAATTGCTCAGTGAAGAAAGAAGGTGCAGGGATTGACAGGTGATATCTGTCAAGGTAAAAGTGACAAAAGTGGTCATATCAGTTATCATTATATAGATTTTCCTCTACTTACAATGAGATTCAATCTTGCTAAAAACATCCAAAGTCAAAAATGCATTTAATAAACCTAATTACTGAACATCAGAGCTCAGACTAGCCTGCTATAAAAGGGCAAAGAACACTGGTATTTGCCTACAGTTGGGAAAATCATCTAACACAGTCTATTTTATATCAGACTATTAAATGTCTCAGACCGATGTGGACATTTTGTAGCCATGGTGGAATGTGAAAACACAATACACAATTTCAAAAAACCTGGAAACACAGTATACTTTAAGCATCATTTGTTCACATTCACTATTATGGGACTGACTAGTTGCTGAGGCTCAGTGACATTGCCTGGCATTGTGTGAAAATAATCATGTTGCATATCACTAACTCAAGAAAAGACCAAAATTCAAAATGGGAAGCACACTTTTTACTGAATGCATATGACTTTCACACCATCACAAAGAAAAAAGAAGTCCTAAATTTTAAGTCAGCGACAGTTTGTATATTACTTGCAATTGATTTTGCCCACACATTGACTTTGGTAACTAATAAACTCAGTCCCACCATGGATATAGAATCTTTCCAAAATTCTGCAGCAAGATGGTAACATAACTGGTATGAAGAGGCTAAGCCCACAGATCACTGCATTGTCCATTTGTATCAAACTGCAGTGATCATATGCTTCCTTTTTTCTCAGAATCAACAGTCCTTAGTTGCAATCCAACTAAGCACATTGGAAGAGGCTGATCAATACACAGACAAGAGCAGTACTTCACAAGATTACACAGAAAGGAAAATAAATTGCTATGTCCTTGAAGAAAAAGCTACTTTTATTTAAGTTAATAAAGCTTTATTTGTTCTCTAGCCATTAAGTTTATAGAAATTAAAAGGTTTGACTATTTGTCTTTTGCCAACATGAATTTAAAAGTGGCTTTAAAAAATCTCATTAACATTATGCACTTTTTTTCCCTGTTCCAAGCTGATTCAATACAAAACAGATTACCTTCTGTCCGTGCCACTAAAGTAGACATAAATATTTCACAAACCAATTCATCAAAAACTTTTGTCATTCCTAATTCTGAGTCTGGACACAACACTGGGTATAAAGTACTTCAGGTTTTCCAATAATATCATCATTGAGGCAAAAGTATATTTCCCTTAGTTTTCTTGACTGTACTCAAAATATCCCCCTTCGATTGCTTTCAGAATTATATTATGTCAGACTGGTATACCCACAATTAAAAGGACTTCCAAAATATAACTAGAAAATACTTAATTGAGATAACTTACTAGAAAATTGTCTACACTACTAAGCCACAGGGGAAGGAAAAAATAAACTTAGATTTTACTCATTCTGGTGAAAGAAATTATAGTTCTGATGTGCACAGAGGTGATTTAGCCCACTGAAACACATGCAGCAAAGAGTTGAGGAACTTTGGGTGCTAGAGTTGAAGTTAGGAAGCTGAAGTTAACAGCCCTCTCTTCTGCTATCTTATCAATCAAAAGTTATGAAATATTTGTTGATCCTAAACCAGCAGTAGGCAAAGAATTCCTGGAAAATATCAAATGGTAGGTCAAATAGCAAGGAGTTTCTAGCCTGAGGGTCATATGACTCCCTACTGCAACTGTTTAATGTAATAGAGTATAAAAGCAGATGCTCGTAGGCAGTACCTACACAAATCACGGTGTCTGTGTTCCAATAAATCTTTATTTATAAAAACGGGTGATAAACCCGATGTGGTTGACGACTATAGTTTACTGTATCATGCTTTAGGGGACTTAACACCCTGGATCTCAAGGTAGAGACAGAAAGTTACCAAGGCACATTGGTGACTCCAAGAAGAAATGATAATGGCAAGAGAATTGTAAACAAGCAAGACAATGCAAGGATGGTAAATATAAACTCATATAGATATGTCAACATGAAGACATTCCAGAAAAATACATTTAAGTTGCATTGGCATTAGAGCACTATCAGAGTATTGCATATACTTATCTATATAGTTACATACTTCTAAATAAAATAAATTTAAGATCTGAATCTGATTCTTTTGTTAAGTTGTAGAACTATTTAGTTCTACACTCAGCACATGTGGCACTCAGCACATGGCACTTGCATGTTGACCCACATGAAATCTCCACAATATGGGGTATGATCAGAGAGCCCAGTTTTGGTGAGGCAGCTCCAGGATTAATCAGGTTCAATCCAAACCCTTCCTTCTTGAGCCCTCAGAAGGCAGAGGAGGTTTGATTAAATGTACATTCTCCAGAACCTAGTCACCTGAATGGGAATTCTGCCCTCAATTGTTTTGACTGTATGACCATAGGGAAATTGCTGAATCACGTTCAGTCTCACAAAAAAATGGCTAATGCAGCAAGAACTTATTAGGTCTTATTAGGTGCTAGGTGTTATTTCAATAATTTTGCAAACACATACATTTAATCCTCATAAAATCCCTGAGGCTGATACCATTTTTTATCCACATTATAGCTGTGAAAACTGAAGAATGTGGAGGTTAAATATGTTGTGGAGAGTCAATCACTAGGAGACATATCTGGTATAGCAAGTAAGGTGGTCTGACTCTTAAGTCCATACAACATAATTAGCAACTATGGTCACTCTGATCAAATCCAACCAGCACCTGTTTTTTAAAATAAAGTTTTATTGAAACATAGCCATATCCCTTCAGTTACAACTTTTCTGTGACTGCTTTTTTACTGAAATGGCAGAGGTCAGTATTTCTGAGAGAGACTCTATGGCACAAACAGCCTTCAATATTTATTCTTGGTCCCTTTATAGAAAAAGTTTGCTGACCCCTATTCTAACACATCCCTAAATAGTAGCTACCATTATCTGTCACAGTTATCCGACAATTTATTTCACATATTTCGGTCCCACTTCCTTTGCCATAAAATAAGTTTCACACCACAGGCCTTGTAGGATTGTCAGAGCTTTCCATTTCTACTATACCATGCATAGTCCTCATTAGGAGTTGTTATTTCCTTAAAGTTTTTAACCACGTACCTTCTGGTGTTTTTAGCCTTTGCAGGTTTCCTTTTAAAACTAAGAAGTAGTTCTCCAAGGAACACAGTTGTAAAAATGCTAACAGGTTCGTGGTCCAGCTGTCTCATATTCAAAAGGAACAAACTGTAGTACTTTACTTAGATGCCATTGCTAGTTAGGGGGTAAGAGAACTTGAGTGAGCTCTCCTGACCCCAGGAGGAAGCTCCTCCCACCACTCATGCTCTATCCAAACCACCCCAAATCACATGGCTTCCTGGCTGTCAACCAAGCCTTCTCTCCTCTGACAAGATGTGAGCTCTTTGAAACCTGAGTTTGTATCCTTCTTATCTCTGCCCTAAGCAATTTGCATAATGAGGTACACACTGGTTGCCTATTTAATAGATGATTAACAAAAGTCATTTCCCTATCCAGTGTTTGGAATTTTTTTCTTTCAGTTGCATTTCACAGAGTTAACTGCAAAATTAAAGGCAGATTTTCTCCATTCAAACTACAGAACTTTCTCCTTACTTCTACATATGCAAAAGGTCCTCTCCTAGCACTACATGTTGTAGTAGAAAACATTTAAGTAAGTTACATTATATCAAGGGTATTTTCTTTGCAAAAGTGAAGGAAGGAATGTGCAAAAAGAAGAAAACGGGGGGAGATAAAAATAATTTAATTTGGTTACAAATTCCTAAGTTCCTCTCACATTCAGGTCACCCTATCTCAGAATATGCTTCTGCATTTAATAGTGCAATTTTCATATGATATGGTCCCCTATGTAAGCCAATGACTTCAACTTATAATCAAGGGAAGAAAGAGGAAAAAATGTACTAACACTGGAAATTTGGGCATAGGGCTCTTTGACGAGTCCTCATATCCATCTCTAACCTAGCATAAATATAGCCATAATGTATGTAGTATGTATGTCATCAAGATTCAATACAGAAAAATTTTCATCACCTTCTGAACAAGTTATATTTATATAGTTTATGCCTTACAAGGTTGATTTGAAATAAACCTGCAATACACACCATCTCACTATAATGTCTGCATTACATGTATGTTGGCAGAGTTATGAATAAAAAATAGGGGCTCCCATGAAATGCTGGGAAGCTAGTGCTTGGACTACACAATGCACTGGGCAGGCACTTTTGAATTGGCAACTTTCCTGAGCAAATTCAGTGGGACGAATGCCAGTGTAAAAGATTTACTGAAATCTGAAGTCTATTTCCTATCAATCTTGGGCTGTCAGAAGAATAAAGGTCCAGTTAAGCCATTTGACTAGGGCCTTGATATGTGGGTTGCTCTTAAGGGCAGATTTCATAAGAAGGTTGGGTGAAGCCTCATTATGGATTTTAATTTCAGCTAATTCTAACAGAAGGGTATTGATGCCTGGAGCCTGCTAAATATATGTCAGAGAGACTCCATCTGAAGTGAAGGGACTCAAAAGGCGCATGCTTCCCAGTTCCCACAGATGTTCCCTGTACAACAACAACAACAAGAAACAAGATACAGCTTTGCATGGTCACAATCCAAGACTTTCAAACCAAGGTGGATTATTTTTGTTAATATCAAAACTACAGGTGATGCCTGGCTTTCCACCTAGCAGTGGATTGTGCTAAAGACAGTTTTAAAATGAAATTTGCAGCTGGAGCTATTTGGAGGCAAACTATAGATGCCAGACTATTTAGAAATGACTGAAGAGACCACATATGGGGTTTTATTATCTTGGTTAAATAAATGGGAAACATAAAACCTGGGAGATGAGACCATAGGATTTCTTAGTCATTTCTATTGATTGAAGACAGCTCCAAAATGACTTGAAACTATTTAAAAATAAACTATTTTTTCCTGTTTGTGTGCTTTCCAAAAAGGTTGTAATTTTTTTCTCCTCCACTTTACAGCAGTTAGAAGAAATTAGTTTCCAGTAAGGAGAAAATTTATTTATCAGGTGTTTTCCTATAGCAGCGATGATCTTTGCTGCAGTTATTTTTAATATCTATTGGCAATGAATTTGTGATTTAAGTCACAGACCTATCAAAGAGTGCTACCTGCCACTAAATTTTGACTTGAGTGTGGATTTTGACAGAACAAGCTCAAAAGCATGTTTTAAAGCATAAAGACAACAAAAATAGAGAAAAACTAATAAATAAAAACTGTAATAGTTTAAATAGTGGTAACAATTTTCCCTGGTTATTCTAAATATCTTCTCAATGCATGTTTTCCATAACAAACTGATTGCTTCTGAAGTTGACCTGAATTAAAATATATTGGCTAAGCAAAGATAACTTGTCACCCCAACACAAAAGTCTTTTTATATTGCAAAAAAGAACCTGAGTATATTTTTCCCATGGCTTATGAAATAAGAAAAGTATAATGGCTAACAGTGATGTAACTGGAATGGCTGAGTTCAAACTCTTCCCCCTCTTTCACTGGCTAAAGAGAAGTATAAACCTCAGGGAACTAATATAAGTTCTTTGTGCCTAGTTTTTTAACTATAAAATGGGGATGCTAATATTTATCTCAAGGTTAAGAATGATATAAAACTAGCTAACCAGGACTTAATGTTACTCCTGGCACATAATTCATACTCAATAAACTATAACTTAGTATTCTAAGATAACAGTCATCATTTCTAAGATTATTTGTTCTCAATCATTCTAACTCAAATTATACATCATTGAACCACTTTCTCTTTAGTTACATTACAGGATAAAACAGGATAGCGTTATTGGATGAACATGTTGTATGACAGAAACCATGCTACCTAATGTTTATGTATTTTCTCCTTTAGGGGGCACAATAGCACTATTATCCAGTTCCACTTTGTAGAGGATGAAACTGAGACCTAGTGGTAAATCACATAATTTGCTTAAAATCTCACTCAATAAGGATATCAATGGAAAAATGAGCAGGGATTCTCACAAATAGTGGCAGAGTGAAGACCTTAGGTTTATACCTCATCCATATCCTCACAATTAGACCACAGTAGAACAAAGCCAAAAACTCCTGAGGGGGGGAAAAAAAAACAGACAATTATAACACATGCTAGATGCAATAATCTGGTGTAAAGGGTTAAGAAAAACTTGAAGTTAACTGTGCTTACAGTGATACAAGAGCAGTACAACAGATGAGAGGGAGGGGCAGTTGCAACAGAATCCCTACAGTTGCTGACTAAGGGACATGCCAACATCAGGGACCCACGAGACCCTGCACTGCAATGGATAATGAGGTGTGCAGAGCTGGTGCCCAGGACAGAGGATATAGGTGGAGAATGACAGGAACAGAAGTGCACAGCAAGGATTGCTCGCTTAAGCGTAAGGTATCAATATAGAACAGCTGGAGCCTGAAATGACAGGGAGAAAAAGGAGGAATCATCTGTGTTTCCCTACAGAGTAGGCTACTACTCAAAACTGAGTGGGCTACTACTCAAAACTGAGTTTGGGCTATTCCAAACACCTATACCAAGACACATAAGGCAATAATTAATGGAGCTAAAGTGAGATAATAACAACAAAACAGTATTACTAGAGGATTTTAATACTCCATAATATCTATGGACAGAAAAACAAGAAAAGGACTCAATAAGGAAACGATAGCCTTAAATGAGGAGCTAGGCCAAATAGGTTTAACAAAAATCTAAAGAATATTCCACCCAAAAAACACTACTTATACATTATTTTCAAGTGCAAATGGAACATTTTTTTAAAGATTTATTTTATTTTTGCATACAAGCAGGGGTGCAGGCCAGAGGTGTGAGGCAGTGAGAGGATTCACCAGAGACAGAGTGGGGAGCAGAACAGGCAGATCGACCGAAATACACTGCTGAGAGGAGCAGCGGGCGAGGCAGGGGAGGTCTGCCCCGCCATGTGGGATTTTCCTGGCCAGGCATCGAACTCATGCTGCAGCTGCCAACAGCTCCACACAGCTGTGCTAACCTATTGCGCCACCAGGGAAGCCCACAAATAGAATATTTTCAACAACAATCTGTATGTTGGGATACAAGTCAATTGTCAACAAAGTTAAGAAGATTGAAATTGTACCACATATTCTTTCTGACCATAAAGTCATAACGTGAGAAATCAATTACTAAAAAAAAATAATCACCACAACTCATGGAGGAAACACCATAACACATGGAGACTAAGCAACATGTTGCTTAATAGCTACTGGATTAAAGTAACAGAAATCAAAAAATACCTTGAGATGAACAAAAATATAATCTATGAGATGACACAATATTGGTCTTAAGAGGGAAGATACCTGTAATACAGTCCACATTAAGAAACAAATAAAAAAAATCCCAACTAAACAATCTAATACTACACCTAAAACAACTTGCAAAAGAGGAACAAGACATAAAGTTAGTAGAGGGAAGCAAACAGTAAAAATAAGAGTGGAAGCAAATGAACTAGAGAAACTAGAGATCAAATACACTATGTCAAAAAAAAAATCAATGAAACTGAGAATTGGTTCTTTGTTTCCCCCTCCCAATAACTGTTTTTATTGAGGTGACACTAGTTTACAACACCATATGACTTAGAGGAATATGTTCATATTTTTCCAGATGTATGTTATGGCACCATACTCACCACTAAAGCACCCATAATTCCCCCACCACAGACCACTGGCCCATTTCCCTCTGTGTTCCCCATCTCCTTCTCCCCACTCTGGTATCCTCAATTCTGTATTCACACTTTTTTTGCTTGTTTGTTTTGATTTAGATTCATCTGTTCCTTTGTAAAATCAACACAAGTTCATTTGAGACCATTTAACCAGTCCTAGTCTGTCTAGAGTTATGGGGGAATAGGGTGGGAAGGAACTAAAAAAAAGTGAAACCAAAATAAAATGTAGTTGTGTGCTTTTCACAGAGATAGCAGCCTTAACAGAAAATTAGGAAACAGTATTCTGATGTGTATTCAGCTAAGCAGAAGGTAAGTATAGATGAGATAAAGGAATTATGGAAATCAGAAAATATATGCATCAAACAGTTGTTAGAGGCAGTAGGAACTGGGAACAGACTTGTATGTAATGCTTGCACTGGGAGAGAATATTTCTCCTAAGAAGTCCTGTTCTTTGCAGGAAAGTTCTAATTTATCAGATGCTATCTCAGGTTAAGACTTCTTAATTCCACATAAGAGTTGGCTATTTGAAAAGATAAACAAAATAGATAAATATCTAGGTTGGCTAAGAAAGAAAAAAACATGAATAAACAGAACTACAAATGAAAGAGAAGAAATTACCACAGATAGCAGGGAAATACAAAGCATCATGAGATTTCTGAGAACAACCATATACCAATAAATGGAGGAATCATGTCAACTGATTTCAAACATGACTATAAAGTAAAAGAACTAAATACAATAATGGGCCTCCCTGGTGGTGCAATGGGTTAAGTCTCAGCCTATGACACTATCCACAGTCACTGCAGCATCAGTTCGATCTCCAGCCAGGGAGATTCCTACATGGTGCAGCAGACCTCTCCTGCCTTGCCTGCTGCTCCCCTCAGCAGTGTGCTTCAGTCGATCTGCCTGTTCTGCTCCCCACTCTGTCTCTGGTGAATCCTCTCACCACCCCACACCTCTGGCCTACACCCCAGTTCTTGTATGCATAAATAAATCTTTAAAAAAAGAACTAAATACAATATAATATTGGTAATAAAATAGATACATGGCTCAGTGGAACAGAATGAAAAATCTGGAAATAAATACACATGCATATCAATACTAAATCTATGATAAAGCAGTTAGATCATATCATGGGGAAATGACAGTCTCTTAATAAATGCTGCTGGGAAAATTGGAAAGTCACACATAAAAGAATGACGTTGGGTCGCTCTCTAACTCAATACGAACCCACAACAAAATTCCAACGGATTAAATATTTAGATATAACACCTAGGACAATAAAACATATAGAAGGAAACATTAGCAATATGTCCCATAATATCATAAACATGTCTTTGGAATCTTGATCCCTATGTCAAAAAAAAATCAAAAATGAACATTGGGATTACTTCAAGTTAAAAAGCTTAACATTGAAAGAATATATGAGAAGGTTGAAAAGACAACATATTTAATGTGAGAAAATATTTATATAAAAGTTTTACCAAAAAGGGGTAAATATCCAAGATACATAAGAACTTACACAATCCAACAACAGAAAACAACCCAATAAATGAGCAGCAGATATGCAGAGACAACTTACCAAGGAGGATATATGAAAAGACATCTATACAAATAGATACTTGAAAAATGTTCATCATCACTTCCAATAAGAATGATGCAGGTTAAAACTACAATGAGATGCCATCTCATACCTATGAGAAAGGCACATACTCAAAAAGCCCTCTAATAATAAATGCTGGAGAGGACGCTACTGTTGCTGGGCAAACTGTGGAAAGCAATCTAGATTTACCTTTAAACACAAAAAATGAAAATATTGTACAGCCCCTCAATCCCACTCTTTGCATCAACCTAAAGACTATGAACCCATCAATGCAAAAAAAATTCATTCTGCAATATTAACGATAGCTAGGACATGAAAGCAGTCTAAAAGTCAATCAATATACAATTGGATCAAGAAGATGTGGCATATTCCCACCATGGAATACTATTCATTCCATAAAGATGAAATGTGGTCTTTTTTAACGATGTAAGAGAGTATGAGAGAACCATGTGCAGTAAAACAATCAGAACAACAGAAACAAATACTCAGCACTTATCTAGCATAGATTTGGTAAAATAAAATACTTACCAAAATTAGTGGACATGAATAAACAACATTAGTGCTCTGAGGTTAAGAAGGGGGAGAAAGGAATAGGACAAGGGCATATAAGGGATGGTTGGGTGGGGGTGGAGGAATAAGTTAATTAGTATTTTTAAAAAATGGTACAATCCAAGAACTTATAATTTCTCAGGGAAGATAGACATTTAAATTAATAGTCCTGATTAATTTTTTTGGTGGAGTTAACAAATGAGTATTTGGAAATAGAGAAAATGGAAGGCTACTGGAAGAGATGTGAGATTCCTTGGAAAAAGGTGGAAATTAATAAATACTGCAGGGGTTTTGGAAGACCAGAAGAAGATTTTAAAGATAAGAAGGAGACCAAGGAGACAACTTTGAGGTGTTTCCACATTAAAAAAATAAAGAAATAAAGGAGATAAGCCAGTTAGGGTTATAGAAGTTGAGGTCAAGCAAACTGATAGAGAAGTGAATCAACATTTCTTCAGAATCTGCTATATGCCCAAAATTTTGTCCTTTGTTCCCTCTAACAGTCTCATAAAGTAAGGCTTTATTTCCTCCATTTGGAGATGTGTAAACAGAGGTTTGAGAGCCTAAGTGATTTACTTGGTCTCTCAGAGTATATAGTAGGGATTTAAAACCCTAAATTTCTTTCTAAGGGCCCAAACTTTCAGCCTATTTGTAGATAAAAACTGATCAGTTTGATGCCAAGAAGTTAATAAGAGACCCCAAGACTTCATTAACTTGCAGTCATACTCAGATTAAAAATACAAACAGGTAAGCAAGCAAATACACAGATCTCTACCTGATTTTCAGATCCAATGCTGATGACCACAAAGCAACATGGCACATAAATTCATATTATATGCCTACCTTTGGAGCCTTATTGTTTCTTGCTTCCCAGGGGATGGTTGAGAGGAGAATGCCGAAAAATCAAAGGGTCAGAGAAGAGTGATTCTCCTCTCCCTTCCTCCAGTCTTGTCTCAGGATCCTGCATCCTCTGCTCAGATTCTGTCAGTAAAATCAGTTTGGAGTTGGAAGTTTATTTACCCTAGCCTAATTTACTAGCTTATTTTGTCCTTTTGGTGTCTTCAAATGAACTCCAGAACCATAAACAATACCCTCAGGCCAAACACAGCCTGCCTGGCCCCCAGGTTTAAGCCAACTGGTACTTGAAGGGAAAAAGAAATAGTAATAGCCTAATTATTGCAACCACCTGCCTGGCCTCACTGCTGTGTCCCTGACTGCTGCCAGGTGCTAAGCTGACAGGCTTGCATCACTTAGTATCTGTAACTGAAGCTGTATATAATTAATTATATCACTTTAAGTTGTTAGAGTTTAATAACCCCAAAATTATTTCACGAAAATGGAATATATGAAGGATTGAAGCAAATGAAGGGAAAAAGTTTCCATAAATATTTTCTTCCAGTTTGCATCAAGTTTAACCCTTACATATCACATGCACACTCAGCCTATTCTAGTCAGTCATTATTAGTGAAATGATTTATTAATACCCAATTTGTTGTTCTAGACTAAAGAAGATGTATTCATCTCAGAGACTATGAGAATGACTTCTTTCTTGAGCTACACTGTGGTAGGTTTTCAGTGAGGTGTAGGAGAGGAGTAGATTGTGCAACATGGGGACATAGGGATTAGGGGTTGAGCCCTGGCTCTGCCCTTAAATTACTGGACAAGAGAAGACCTACTTCTTCCTTCATGTCCTGTTCTGTGAAACAGATAATATTAATGCTTGAGAAAATCACCAAGGTAGAGTGTTCAAATTGACAGGCACAAAGTCAATGCTCAAAAATGATTAAGTGCCACCACTGTGTGCTAACGTTTACACAGTTCAGGGGGTTGGCAAACTTTTGACTGAGGCTCTGTCATAGGTATAGCTTCCCCATTGACGAGGTACTTCAGCGTGATACAGCTGTTAATGACTCAGGAGTCTAAATACGTGCTTTTTGTCATGAACTACATATCATGAGGTGTCTGTCCAGGGACACGTAATGCAATTTCTTCAAGACTCAGTCTTACAATAAAGGAAAATGTTCTCTAGTTTATAGGGTTCACTTAATGATTAAATACAATTAAATAAGGCATGGACCAGCTATGTGTGTGTATATATACACATACACATATACACATATATACACATACACACACATACACATATATGTCTCCAATAGAAGCAATACATTTTAATGTTTATTATATGAAAATATATTATAATTACAATTTATATTTTTCTCTTTATATTTCCTCCCATTTATTCCGCAATGTTAACCAACCCTTATAAACTCATTGCTTCAGGACTATTGATAGGGAGAAAGTAGAAGTGAAACTAAAGTGCATTAGATGAATAACATCTGAAGTGAGTGAGTGTGTGTGTGTGTGTGTGTGTGTGTGTGTGTGTGTGTGCACTTTAAACCTGGAGGTTTAAATAAATAAAATATAAGCAAACAAAATAAACTTGTCTTTGTTCCATTTCAAAGCCCTTCAAAGCTATAGAAGAGCTTTTAAAATTTCATCTAAAACACCTTCATCTCTATTCATACTTTTAGCTTTTCCAACTAAGACTCTATTCTCTCTACCCCTCATCTTGCTACCTTCTCACCTTCCATTCATGACTTTTTACTTTCCCCAACCTTTAGGAGGTTCTAACTAGTCTTTGAAAGTGTCTTGTGACCTCACTGTATCTGTTTCAGTGAGGAAGCATCTGGGAAATAAATTCTATTAGAATGCTAATTGGGACTAATGTGAATAGTTCAGTATTGATCCATATGGAAATATACCTGACAGAGCACTAAATCAGATGATTTGGTAACATTTACAAATATTTGCTTAAGAATTTAGGTACATCTAGTCACCTATGAAAAAAATGACCATTGAGCAAAGAGTGTAGTTCATTTTTTAAGTTGATAATACAACATTTATTTATATACATTTTACATCATTGTTCATTTTTGTACAATGTTTTCTTTCTCCTCTCTGCAGAGTGTAGTTCATTTTATCTATTGCTAGGTGAGAGGTTATCCACTGACTTGCCTGTCCAACAGTCATTCTTACTTGTAGTATTAAGGCCCAATTTGCCTTTGGAGACCAACCCCCCATATTCTCAGTTCACATGGTTCAGGAATCAAGTCCCACTTAATGAAATTTCACAAGGTTCATGAGTGACTGATTCTATCATTCACTCCTTTTCCCTCCCAAGTTCAAGTGTACAGCACTCAAGATTACCCATTCAGAGCATGCCATCCCTCTTACTTCTTTTTGGTTCAGGGAATTTATGGTAGTAATCTGAGCTGAAGTCCTTAGGACTTTTGAACTGATGTTGAAAGATGTAGTCTTCCCATTGAAAATTCTATCCCAGAAAAATATAAGCCTGAAGCTACTTTGGGCCACCTCATCACCTCTTGGAAGTCACTACTTAAGAATGTCACCAACACAGAGAAGATATGAGACAAAACATGAAGAGAAAGGTGTTCACAATGACTGTGTTTGAGCAACCTGGAACTAGCTATATTTTACATGACCAAATAAATTACCTTCTATGTGTCTTCTAGTTTGAATTGGGTTTCTCTACAAGCATCAAATATAAATACCATGGGACTGACTTATAATGATAGCAGCAGGGTAATATTTTCCTGGAGATGGTGTCTTCAACCACCATTTACTTTTGGCTGTTAAACACTGTCTCATTAAGTGACTCACTTTTTAAAAAAATTACTTTCTTATATTGTTGTTAATATATGAACAGTATTTGATTTCTCCCTTCAGATGTAGTCCTGTAGCTCTCCCACCACCACCATAGTCCTTTGTGTTCCTCTTTCCTCTCTTTTGGTGACTCTCCCTCCTCCTCCACTGCTGTATGCCTCAGATCTGTGGTCAGTAGACAATTTTTGTCTTTTGCCTGACCCTTTGTTTGGTTTATCTGTATTCCACATATAAGTGAAACCATCCAATATTTATCATTTTCATTTTGCTCTTGACTTATTTCACTGAGAATAATCCCTTCCAGGTTCCATTCCTGTTGCTGCAATGGCATGAGTTTATCTTTTTGGATCACTGACTAATATTCCATTGCATACATATCACAACTATTCATCTGTTTTGGGTCATTTGGGTTTTTCCCATATGTTGGCTATTGTAAATAGTGCTGAAATTAACATAGGAGTGCAAGTTTCTTTTCAGATTAGTGTTTTGGTATTCTTTGGGTAGATTCCTAGAAGTGGAATTGCTGGTTCACTGGTAGATCCATTTTTAGTGTTTAAGGAAACTCCATAAAGCTTTCCATAGTGGCTGGATAAGTTCACATTCCTACCAGCAGTGTAAGAGGTTTCTTTGGCTTAATGATTTATATTGATATAATGAGAGACTTTCAAAAAAAGTCATGAGCTTCTTACCTAAACAAAATTTATATGGACTCCAGGGAGAGTTGGAAAAACTATGAAAATTGTAGTTTCCTAAGCCCTATACCAGTTGACCCTGATTTCAAAGCTCTTTTAAGCATTCCAAGTATTGGCATTCTCAATAATGAGTCTTGCTGATTCTAATAAAAGCAGTCACATTTTAAGAAACAGTATGGTGACAAGCAAGTCAGAACTCAGGGGTGAAAGTCATATATGCACATTAATTACAAATCCTGCTTCTGTCTACAAAATACACCTTGGACAAATGATTCAATCTTCCTATGCCTCAGCCTTTTAATTTATAAAGGAGATAATAATGCCATTAAGTAGGACTTTGCAAGATAATGTTTGTAAAGAATTTAGCACAGAATCGCCCATACCTAGGTTCCAATAAATGTGATCTGTTGGTAATTTATTATATGGGTCAGCTTCCCAGATAAACTAATTATTGCTAATTAGACTCTAGCAGCATATAAGATCTTGTTGCAATGAAGCAGAAGACACCTAAGTTTTGGTATGGAAAGCAGGAAGCAGGCTTTACTCCTCAGCCTTATGTTATATGAAGGGCAGGAAAATACCATGAAAAAAATGCTTACCTTACCTAATATCTTGCCTAGAAACACATCAGATTTTAAGTTTCTCAGTATAGTTTTAACCCTTACACCAAAAACCTTGTACATAAATAACAATGGCCTAAGTACAGAAGTGAGTATGACAATGGTACTTTTAGTATCACAGAACATTCTATAGCTTATGTAACAGGGATAGTTAAGCAAGAGAGGATGTTAATGGTGAAAGTTGTGGAGGGGGGGACACCTGTACAAGGTGTTTATATATATGACATCCTGATACAGAGGCCAGGCTGTGATTTGTCCTGGATTTAAATCACAGGGACTCCATCTACTAGATGAATCATTAAATTGGTTTTCAATCTATAAATTATGGTACATGAAGTCAATCATGTTGTGTTAAAGACTCTGAATTAATTGATATAAGTTGTTTAACAGAATGATTGACATATGATCAATATTCTAAAAAGCAATTATTATTACTACCATAGTTTTTCTGGAGATACTACTTTTAAAAATAAATTGGCAAGATGAGGATAAGATTTTGTAGGAAATAATATAGTCAAAGCATTTCATATTTCCACAGACATGACACTGAGGAGTAGAAGCAATAAAAATAAGCCAACCCATCAATTTCTGTAATTGGGAAAAAAAGGAGGAGGCGGCGGCTTACAAGCACTTCCTGAAAGTCTAGTGTTGTAACTACCTTATTTTTCAGGTCAAGTTTTGGTTAGCTTTCTTCTAGGGACCTGGTGGAGAAGCAAGACTCCACCAGCTGCAATCATGGTATTGATGTTCAGTGGTCTCCAAAGTCTAGCTCCAAAGTCCCCTTTTTAATGATCAGCCTTACCTGTATACCAATTGAAGAAAAACTAATTCCACAATTTTTCAAAATACTCTGGGCTTCAACTGATCAAGAAATGACTTAAGTCTATGACTGAGGTGGGAATCTGAGTATGTTCTTAAAGGATAATCAAGAGGCTCCTACTTGGAATTCAACTGTCTTTAACCAATTTCTCAATCTCAGAGTCTGGTAATTAAACAGAGGTGTGCGGAACATAAATAGTTTCTGTATTTTAGGTAACTGCAGGTGTGTGTTAATGAATTACATGACATGTAAAATAAAATTAAAGGCAGCTGCATGTGTTTACAAAACTGCAGCCACAAATTACAGGTATCTGTAGCATCCATAATTCATCCATAATTGACAATTTTCATATTACTGGAATAAAGAATCAAGTCATGCAGATGATTACAGTATTCGCCTCTCAGCACTAGAGATTTTGCTTCATTTTCTATGCAGCATCTCCAATGAAATAAATTACAGTTTTGCACGTGGAGTTGTACATCAAAGGAGCAAAGTGTTGCAAACAACCTACTCCCCGATTTCACCTCCAATTCTGTCTCCAATTTCTAGTTCCCTATCAATAGAGACGTAAGCTTAGGTATAAACTTTAGAAATACACACTTGATTGCAATTTTAACATTGCTACTTAAATCTAGAGAATGGAGGTAAATTTCTTAAGGTGTGATGCCTCTATTTCTTCATCTATTAAATGAAATAACAATAGTGCCTTCCTTCCAAGTTCATCAAGTTTAATTGAGCTGATTCAGATTAATTGAATTAGTGTTTGTAAAGTGCCTATAGTAGAGGCCAGCCCAGAGTAAGTACTTAGGATATGTTCAACTATTTATTTGTATCTCAGGCCTCAGTTTCTTTAACAACAAAATGTGAATAAGAGCAACATATACCACATATGGTTGCCAGGGTGATGAAATGTATCATGCATGTAAAGTTCTTATCTTACTTTAAGGCACATAAACACTTGATATCATGCTCAGTAGCAGACATAGTAACAGCAGAAGAATTCAAGTGGACAAAATAAATTAATACCACTAATTTTTACTTAAAGTTTCTGTTTTGTACAAATCATAAGTCTTGGGCTTATAACTTATTGGGAGGAATTTTTTCATTTGAGTATTCTGATGTAGATACTATTGCGGAGTACAGTTTTATAAAATATCTTGGTCTTGAATAAATTTAACCTTGATAAAAATCCCTTGTATAAAGGAATGTTCTGTGAATTCTTGGGAGATCTTCTAGCTCCCCCAGTCTCCACTCAAAGAGAGCTAACCAGAGCTTGTAAGAGGGTGGTCCCCAGGAAAAGGGGAGTGTTCCAGGTTCCCTGCCCCACCCAAAGGAGGGTGGAGCTGAGCAAGAGAGATAAGAAGCTGGAAAAGGAGAGAGGGAACAGGAGAAGGAAGGAAGAAGGATGGAGAACCAGAAGAGGCACAAGGAGCAGGGAGACATGTAAAGAAGCTGCACTGGCCTGGAGTGACTGAAACAGATGTGGGTGAGAGACCCACAGGGAGTTGACAATGGCAATGTCGATCTGGATTTTTATTTTGTTCTTTTCCTCCCAGAATTATCTGGCTGTTTTTGACCCATTTCTATGGGTCCCTGCTGAAAGGCATTTTATACTGGTGGCAGACTTTCAGGCCCTGCTTTGTGCCAAACCCATTTGGGTAGACTTTTACCCACGAGGGGACGGGTAACTTTGGGTGCTTGATTTAAAACTATATTCTCTGCCTTTTCTAATTGTATTAAAATTTCTTTCCACTAAAGATCTTATATGTTTTGTGTTGATGTGGAGGATGGCAGAACCTATTTTGAGCGGGGAGGTTTGGGGGTTCTGGTGTGCCACTCTCCCTGCCCTGTAACAAGCTTCCCATGACATTCTGTCCTATTTGATGACAGTGAATCAGGCAGTTGATTCAGAAAGGTACCAGAATCAGGAGGAAAACTGAACACAGTAAAGGCTGTCATGGGGATAGAGTCAAGGAGCTATAAGACACGGAACAAATGCTTTTCTGAAATTTCCATGATACTCCACAGAACTAAATTTCTCAGGTGCCATCATTGGCAGGTGACAAGTTGCCTTGTGTTAGATATCTTGGCTCCTTTCACTGAAGTGTAGGAACACAGGGCAATGCAAGTGCACAGCAATGCCAAAGTGAAATTTCTTAGACAAACTAATCTGAACGTGTGTCAGTTTATTGCCCATTAATAAGGCCTCAGCAGGTAGGACATGCTCATTCAAAATGATGTGAGAAACTGCCTCCGGTGAAATAAGCCAGAAAGAAAAAGAAAAATATCGATGGTTTCACGTATAGGAGGAATGTAGGGGAACCAAATAAGGGATCAGGGAAAAAAATAACTACAGTCAATTAAAAAGCAAAATCAACAGGCAACTTTTAACCAGAGACACTGCAGGGGAAGAGGAGGGAGAGGGATCAAACAGGGGAAGGAAGAATGCAAGGGACTATAGTGATGGTGCATGGCTGAATTGATGATGGGAATTTTATGGGGACAACACCTGAAAGAGGAAAGTATGCACTATACAAAAAGGAAGAATGGTGTAAAATTTATATTAAAAAAAAAAACAGGGGAGAGAAGAGCATGGTAATATTTCACAGGTGAACTGGTGGTGGGAATTTTAAGGGGAATATAAATGATGTAAAGGACAGAAATAAAAAAATATAAATAAAAACAAAAATGACATTAGAGAGGGAGGTTAATCCATAAGGGTTCTAGCAAGGTATAAACTGATGTTACTTCATATGGTCATAAAAAGGTCATATTTTTATCAAGGGTAGGGCAAATCTGTGTCACCAGTATGGAGTTATCTTTGGAAATGACTCTTCAGTAAGAACTACACATGATCCACAGTAGAGGCAAATGATAAACAAACTTTGTGTGACTAATTAATTAGAAATATAGGTAAATTTTTTTTTTTCACTTAGAGCCAATTTGCACCCAAGCGATTTGCACCTCTTCACCTGGGCAGAGGTCTGGTTCAAGAACACTGGCAGAAGCAGAGTCCTGCATTCTCTTAAGCAAACCTCTTCAGCATATAGTCAAACATAGCAGATCATTTATTTCTCAGAGGGGAGAGGCCATTTTTCTCTCATAGTAAGAATATTTTATCTGATTTGACATGTATTTGCCACAGTAGTTCACCAACTTTTTTCACTACTTGCGATTACATTTAATTTGCTCAAGAGGTCTGAGAAACAGGTAGGGTGGCAATAAGCTCCTGTTGCACACGCCAAGCATATGACACCTAAGGGGGTAGATGTCTTTGCTTAACTGTCTGTTTTCAAGTGGAAAAAAGAGCCAAGAGTGGATCTCCTGTGCAGTTTACTTATGAAAAATGTTCTCCTGTCAAATGTTTCAAGTGTTGCAAAGAAATTGTTTCAGGTCAGGGCCTAGAGTGGGCATAAATAGAAACATGCATTCAATGGCATAGAGAGTTGTGAGGGTGGTTAAAAGTCCTTGTGCTCTTTCTCCACCACATCTGTCAACTGCAATGCTCTCAAATTTCAGCTGGGTTAAAGTCATCAAAGATTGTTTAAATAACAAGTCTATTGTGCAAATGTAGGTCTACCACTTAAGGAGTTATCACCTCTATTAGCAATCTGTTATCAGATGAATTATTTCAACTACTGGACTGTCCCCAAGCGCACCCTGTTAGTAGAATTTCCTTTTCCTACACCATATTCCTCAACTTCTGCTACTTATCGGGATAACCTGGCAAGATTTCAAAATATACCAATGCCTGGGTACCATGCGCAAGATTCTGGTGAAAGTGATCTAGTCTATAGATACTTGTAGAATATAAGAGAAATTATACATTAAAACATGTAATTTTTTTAAATTTCAGAACTTTTGCTATATCCATGCATCATGTGGGTCTCTAGGTTGGGAGCTATAGTTTGCATTATATAGTTTTTACAGTCTTTTGGGTGTTGAGCATCTACTGGATTCTTGTCCCACACTGACCTAGTAAATTCTGAAGGACAAGGAGGGACATTTTTGGTTGGGTCTGAACTTCTAGGAGTTCTAGGATACATCCTAGGATGTGGAAAAACACTACATCTAAAGAGATATGTGATGAAGACAGCCTTCCTAGTCTAGAGCCCTGGATCAGTGTCATCCCAGCTCCGGCTTCATGTAGTTCTAGAGGGACTGTTAGAAAGTCATCATCTCAGATCTGATCTCAGAACTGTTAAATCAGTATCTGCCTTTTGATAAGATGCCCAAGGGAGTCAGATGAATGTTAAAATATAAGGAGTTCTACTTTTATAGGCCATCTTTTTGCAACCCTTTCCCAAATTTCATCATTCTAGCTTTGTGGAAACCTTTACTGATGCAGCAATAGTAGGTGCTTCTGCAGCATATCTTCCAACATTCCAATGAAGAGCAAGAAAAGTCAGAGACGTGACTGTACAATTACAGGAGGCGTCATTCACAAAGAACAGAAAGTGGACAGTGTCCCCTAAAGTTGTTTAAACCAGAGAAATATTTTCAAAACTGACACTATCAAATGGGAAGGTAGAGTCTTTTTACATCAATTTCAGAGTTTTAATTAATTCATAGTATGATTAATAACAATTAACACTTTTTGAGACTTAATAGGGTCTAGGCATCTTAATGCCATGTCGCAGGTTTTATTTTATATTAGATATAATTCATTGTTATCCTCATGTTCTGATGAGGTAATAGAGGTTCCTATGGCTACATAAAAGGTGTGATTTGCAAGGTGTGAAAACATGAAAATAGGAGAGTTAGGATTTGACCTGCAATTTAACTCCCAAGACCAGGCTCTTACTACAGAAAAACTGGATTTTAAAATATATGTAGATAGTCACAGCAGGTGGGAAATGAAAGGATAGTTTAGAGATCCTATTCGAAGAAGGAGATTAATATACAAAGTGTGTTTGGAATGTGTTCTTAGGGGACATGGTTTTGGTTTTGTCCAATTTAAAAACTAAAAACTCTGTAGAAGTAGATAAAGGTGAGGGAAAAATTGCTTCATTGATTAAGAGATCTAACCATACTGACAGGCAATCTGCACAGTCATTTTGAAATTTGCAAATGGTGACTCTCTTGTTCCCACAGCAGACCAGTGGAGAATTTTACTATCCACATTTTTAGGGAAGAGATTAGGCATGGGAAGACTTTTCCCTGAGATCTCAAAGTCACCTCAACACAATGGGCTTCACAACCATCAGCTAAATATTAGGACCCTCAGAATAAAAATAAAATATGACAGGTGTAGATCTCAGCCTGTTCAGCTGACAGCAAATGAGAGAGCTCATAGAGATGAATTAGTAGAACAATAACAAAATTTAGAAAATGTCTTCCAAGAATTTTTCACACTTCAGCAGACGCTCAGTTCTAACAAATGGTCGATTCTGGTACCTAGAGCACAGAAAGTTATTATTCCACAGCCCTTGTATTTGAGTTTTCCTTCTCTCAAAAAAAAAAAAAAAAAAAAAAACCCTGCCAAGTTTTCTTAAAAAAAAAAAAAAAACAGAAAAAAGATTCCTCCAGGCTTCCTGCCGACATAAAGGGCATGCTGGATGGAGGCTGCCTGACAGGCACAATCATTAGTGTGTGGCCCACAGGAACTGGGAGAGAGAGGAACTAGGCCAGGTCATGAATAAACAGTGTCCTAGAATTCTAGGGTCAGCGGGGTTTTACGAGGTCATTTAGTCCATCCCTCTGACTCCAGGAATGACTCACTTCCCTCCCTTAATTCGGCTCATCAGAGAACAAATTCATTCTGTTGTAGAACGTGTTGGGGATAGGTTTTATTGTGAAACAACACCTGAAAAGATCTCCAAATTTCATTCCTAAATACCTATTGTGGGCTTGTTTTTTTCTCAGTCAAGGGTAATACCACCCTGCCCCACAGAACATTTGGCAATATCTGGAGACTTTTTTGGTTATACAACTGCAAGATTGGTTACTGACATCTTGTAGGAGGCCAGGGGTGCTATAAAACACACCACTACAATCAGGGTAACCCCTACTACAAAGAATAATCTTGCCCCTAAGTGTATCTGCTGAGGTGGAGAAGCTTAATGAATGAGGGAGGAGGATCTCATTCTTTGCATGCTGCTGTAAGTGTTGTAGAAAAGAAGAGTAGGTAAGAAGATGTTTGTTAATACAAGAAACTTCCTATAATGGGAATTAATTGCTAAGACTCAGAAAAACATTTTTTCATATGTGAACGCAAGTTCCTTTTCTTATAGTCAGACTGACTTGCTTTGCTACTGACTAGCTACCTGAATTATCAGTCAGTAAATTCCATGAGGGCAAAAGCCATATTATGACTAATCTCTATCCTTTCAGGGCCTACCACAGGGAATGGAATATAGAAGATACCAAATACATGTTTCACCAATGTCTACCTTTAAAACATGTAGTTATGTGAAAACAGCAACATGAACTTTCACAAAATTAGGGGCATGTACTGGAGATTGTCTCTTTCAAAGTTATAAGCTATGTTACACAGTTGATATTTTGAGGTCTCTGGGAGAGACATCTCAGAAAAATAGATAATTTTCCAGAGTAGTTGAAACCAGAGTCTTTGTAACTACAAAGACTGTGTGTATTAAGATTTTGTAGATTAAAAAATTATATTGGTTTCCAAAATGAATCCCCAAGTGAAAATTACAGCAGTATAGTCTACAAATTGTGGATGTTTCTTTGCTTTCAACCCAATGACAACCCTACTTAGTTATGCATTGGTCCACTCCTTGGAAATGAGCCACTTCTGTGAGGAATTTCTTAAAGAGAAACAGAGCTGAGCAATTCATGGCATGCGATGTACTTAAAGTGCTCCTGGAAAGCTACCAACTATCACTATCACAGACACAACCCATTTCTGTTTTAACAGGAACTGCTTTAGCCCATCCTGTTAGAGTAGGAGGTTTTGCCAACTTCCTTTAGACTTTAATTGATAACACACAAATCTGTTGCCACAGATGGCTGGGTGGGCAGCATCGGAAACTGAGGTCTGGAGAAAGGCTTGCCACCCTCATCAAATGCAAGAATGTTCAAGACATGTAGGTGCAGGGTACACCGTGGTAATGACTAGAACTGGGGAAACAACGCTGAGCTACAAACCAAAATACAAGGGTCTGGATTAAAGGTGACCCTGCACAAAGATTATAAGTTCCCCACTTGCCTTTATTCAATACTACAAATAAGGAACACTCTTGAATCCCAGATGTATAAGCTACAAACTATATGATCTCGGGCAACTTAATTTCTCCAAGTTCCAATCTTCCCCATGTGCAACAAAGATTGATATTAGTAGTCCTCTGGAGATTTTGAGGAGCATATATGTAATGTAAAGCAATTTGCTATTGATTATTTGTAGTTCCTCATGTAGAAAACAGATCTATTGTGGAGATTACCTCTTTCCACTTGTGTTAGAAGACTTTCCAAATTTTCCCAGTTTAATATACTGTGTCTAGATAATTCTGCTAATCTAGAAGTAGAAGTGCAGAATCCTTGATTGCAGAAGGTTAGGGACCATAGATTCATCAGGGATGATTGATGGGTTTTCATAATACCTCAAAAAGAGCTAAAAGTGACCTGGACCTGGAAGAGCTGATATCTCAGAAGGAAAATGAAAGTTGCTGAGCTGGTCTCTTTCAGTGGCAAGTGATTGAAAGTCAACTAAACTACCTGAAAGAATGAACCGGAAGACATCTATCAACTCTTATCGTAGATGAGAAACCTATGGAAAGCTACAGGTTGGTGATATTCAGTTGATCACAAGAAATCTTCAGGAATCTGTCTTCTCATCTCTTGACCTTGCTTTCTTTGAGTTGGCTTCACTCTCAGCGAGGAGCTCTGCAATGGTGACCCTAGGAGTCCCAAACATACAACATTTCACTTCAAGTCCAGGGGATCAAAATGTATCTTCACCAGTCTCTCTGCTGAAAGTCTGGACTTAGTCTGTTATGGCCAAGCATGGGTCATGTGCCTGCTCTTGTAGTCAGCAGCACATCTGAACAAGGAGAACTGAGAGGGCATAGGAGTAACAATGAAAAGATGAAATAGATGCTAATAAGGCAAAATTTGAAACATCCACTGTACTTACTAACAAATAAATTTTTCTTTCTTGATAAAGGACCTACCTCCCTTTTTCCTTCCTGTTACACAAATAGTTATGGAATTTAGTTGAGCAAGAGCTGCAATGAGATTAGATTATGTATAGCTGGGCCAGAAGAAGTTTCTTGTGAGCTATTTAAGTTTTGTTTTAAAATTTCCACCTTGAAATAAGGGTCTTATGCCATGTTGTCTGGCTCTCAAACTGCTGCTTGGTTGCATGAAAACAATAGACTCTCACAAGCTCCTGCCAGCGACTAACACTTGGGTCCTCGTTAGTTATTCTCAGGCCCAAACAGCTAAGATTATCAAAGCAAGGAGAGCCTAACTTGGGTATGGGGTTCTAAGCAAAAATTCATGGTCTCTTAATTTCAAAGGCAAGCAGAAATATGAACTTCTTCTAAAACATTTCAGCTATGCCTTTTTCCAGCCCAAGTTTGGTATGTTTCTTCTCATGCTCATTGTGGTCACTCTGATAATGTGTGACTTTTAAGGATGACAGTCTTCAGAATCATAATTGGGAGAATGGATACTAGTAAGCAGAGCAGGGAAGAAGCCAAATACTGAGATGTTAGAGGTAGGCAAAGTGGGTTTTAAAGCCCTGAGCAAATTATTTAAATGTCCCAAGACCATTCCCTCTTCTGTAACACAGTGTTCATGGTAATATTCTCTCACTATTCTAAATATATGCTTTGATGCACTGAAAGCTCATATTAAAGGTAGGTACCACAGATACCTTTTAACAGATGGTAGCACCAGCCTTAGAAAATTAACCAAGGTTGCATCTCTAGTAAGTGTGAGCAAAGTATTCAGCAAGGACCTTTTACATAGCAGGCAATCAAAAAGTGCTCACAGATGGGAAGTGTTGGTTATACGTGCAATCCCTCCATTAAGAAAGGCACAATTCAAAAGCATGAAACTAGACTACTACTTCATGTCATAAAAATTTAATTCAAAATGGATCAAAGACTTAGATGTATAACTTGAAATCATAAAAATACATTTAAATAACATAGGCAAAACACTAAATTAAATTGGTTCCAATTATGTCTTCGGGAACTCAACAATAAATACAAGGAGAACAAAAGCAAACATTCACAAATGTGACTTTATCAAACTGAAACACTTCTGCACAGTGAAAGAAACTAATCACTAAAATAAAAAGGCATCCTACAAAAGGGAAAAAATATCTGACATCATTAATCTGACAAGGGAATCGTGCCTAAGGTCTACAGGGAACCCTTGTAATGCAATAATAAGTAAACAAACAACCCAATCAAAAAATGGGCAGAAAATCTAAGTAGATATTTCAAAGAAAACAGACGACCAACAAGAACATGAAAAAATGCTTCTGACCAAAGACATCCAGGGAAATGCATATCAAAACTACCAATAACCTCATAACTCTGAGAATGGCCTGTATCAAAAAAAAAAAAAAAAACAACCAGAATCAATAAATATTGGGGGGTATAAAGAAAAGGAACCCTCATACACTCTTCTTGAGAATGTAGACTAGTCCATATTGAGGTTTCTCAAAATACAAAAAGTAGATCTAACATATAAGCCAGGATTTCCTCTCTTATTTGTCTACACAAAGAATGCAAAAACATTAATTCATAGGGATATATACACTCTTATGTTTACTGCAGCACTATTTGCAATA
>PVIJ01010333.1:0-60884 GCA_004024925.1 Scalopus aquaticus
ATACCTTTGCTATTGTGAACAGTGCTGCAATGAACATACGGGTGCATGTATCCTTTTGGATTAGTGTTTTTGTATCCTTTGGGTAAATTCCCAAAAGTGGGATTGCTGGGTCGTATGGAAGCTCCATGTTTAGCAGTCTGAGGAATCGCCATGCAGCCTTCCATAGTGGTTGGACCAGTTCACATTCCCACCAGCAGTGCCTATTTTAAATAACTTATCTGTGAGTACTACTCAGCCAGCAGAAAGGACAAACTGATGTCACTTACAGCAACATGGATGGAACCGGAAGACATAATCCTAAGTGAAATAAGTCAGACGGGGAAAGATAAATGCTGGATGGTGTCTCTAATATGTGGAATTTAGAGAAATCAAACTAAGAACCAGAGAAAGACAAACTTAAAATCTAACTCTTGAAAACTGACTAAAAATCTGTAGCATCCAAAGTGTGGAGGGGCTGAGGGAAGAGTAGGAACAAAGAAGAAAGGAAACACAATGGACTATGGAAGTGCACTGTGGGTGATTTGGTGCAGGTACCTACCTTATGGTGGCAAAATCAGATGGGGAGAATCCTAACATTACTACAATAAAAGAATAAATTATTTTCAATAAATAAGTAATTTACAAATAAATCTTACCAGTGTAAGATTACTATTGAATCATATTGCAATAATTGATTAAAACACCTTAGTCTGCACCAGTGTAGTTGACAGTTGGAATACACATTCGGTCCCCTATAGCATTAATGTAAGGATCCAGAGAAAATAGTACGGGCAAAAGCCAAAAGCTATTGCCCAGTTTGAAGCATGGTATGGAAAGGTTGAACTCATCTGAAGGCAATTTTTTCCATGTATATATTTGCAAATTCTTAAAAGCACACACATTCATTACTTTAAGTACATTGGAAATAATGTAACTGTGTCAATATGTGCAGTTCCTCCATTGCTCCCTTTCACTACCCAGTATTTTAGCTAAATCTATTATTTGCTATCCCCCTTAGGCAATTCACCTGGTATGCTCTTAATTCTTCACACATGTTTATTCATATCGATGTAACACATGTTTATTAACTACTTATTTTGTGCCACCCTCTCGTCAAGGTGCTGAGGATTTGGTAAAGGCCAGAATGACTAAAATTGTTACCCTCATGCAATTCATTTTAATTGGGAGAAACATAATAAAACAATAACTCTGGCACAAGTCTTCTCCTCGATTCTTACTAGCAAAAGTTGACAGCAGGCTTAGAAAATATTAAAGAAACTATAACAGCATCCTATAACCAGAAATTCTATAGCTGCCTGCAGACCCCATGTAGCCAAGCCACTGCACAAAGCTACCTCTCTGTCCTCATCAGTACAATATTGTAGAAGGGTCTTTATTGTATCACAATTGCAGTAAAAACTTGTCAATATCATCATGTAACATAAGCCATAGATAAAATGCATTTAATCCAAATATTTTCCCTTGATTAATCTACTCTCCACCATGGTCTTATGTGACAGGTAGAAAAAAATCATCATTTTTTCAGACAAGGAAACCCAGGAACAGACACACTTAGTCACTACACATGATCACTCAACAGGGATCACTCAACAAAACATTATCTTAACATTTATGATCTGTTGCTTCCAATGGCGTGCTGGTAAATATTAAAAAAAAAACTGGCTCTCCTGGGTGGGGGAGGGAAATAGCTGATCTGTAGCATTTATCCATGGTTGCACAGCTATCCATGGTGTTCTATAAGCTACTAACATGATGTTCACCAACTCACAACATTCCTGATTATGTAACCATCAGTTCACTAGTACAAGCAGACCCCAGTCCAATTGTTTGTCCAACAAAGGAGACATGTCTTCCTTAGCTAAAATGTAGACCTTTAATGTCCCAAAGCTCAGGGTGAAGGAGAAGTTTTCAATGGAAACTTAATCTACACAGGTATAATTTTGTTCATATTGAGGATAATCCTCTATGCATTCCAGTTTAGTCACATTGCAAAATGGATTTTTTTTTTGTTGTTGTTGTTGTGTTTTCAACTCCAAATACTGGTTTATCTATTTTTTCAAAAAAATTAGCATCTGGCTTCCAGGAAAGGATATTTTCTTCAATAAATATTATTGAGAAAACTAGATAATCACATGTGGGAGAATACAATTGGATCCTTATCATAAGCTATAAACAAAAATCAATACAAAATGTATTAAATCCTTGAATAAGGACCTGAAACCATAGAACTCCTCACAGAAACATAGGTCCAAGGTCTTTGACATCAGTCTTGGAAATGTTTTTTTGGATTTCACATCAAAAGCAAAAATAAACAAGTGGGACTGCATCAAACTAAAAGGCTTCTGCACGACAAAGAAAAACATTAATAAAATGAAAAGTCAACCCTCAGATAGGAGAATATATTTGCAAATCATGTATGTCATATAACTCAATAAGAAAACACCAATCTGATTAAAAACCAGGCAGGACTGAGTAAACATATTTCCAAAGAAGACTTACAGATGACCAACAGACACATGAAAAGGTGCTCATAACCACATGATCAGAAAATGCAAATGAATTTTTCTTTTTCTTTCTGGCTTATTTCACTGAGTATGATCCCCACTAAGAAAAATATCGAATGGTTTCACTTATAACAGGACTATAAGGAAACCAAATAGGAGAGAGACACTCAGTGGGTGGGGGGGGGAGTGGACGGGGGGAGGGGAGGGTAAAGGCACAAAATGGAATAGAAAAGAACACAAGGGACCATGGAGATGGATCACGGGTGAATTGGTGGTGGGCTACCCAAGGGGAATACAAAATGTAAAAGACATAAATAACAATAAAAATATATATTTTTTAAAAAAGAAAGAAAATGCAAACGAATACCACAATGAGATATCACCACTGATAAAAGGAAGAAAAGAAGCATGGAGCCATCCTCAGTTTGAATAATATGCAAAGAGAGCCTAGAAGGCCTTGCGGGTCAGGTGTTAGCCATGTCTATGTGCACAAGCATGATTTGGCCTGCCCAATTGCTTCCAACCATGCTAGCAAGGCACCCACATGACTGAAACTTAAGCAATCATCACTTGACAAACATCCCACCAATCAGAACTGCACTGACTGAAACTTCATTTGAATAAAGTGAACTTGAGTGAGGATTAGCTCCACCCTTTTTGCTCCAGAGTCCGTGGACATACAACTTATGTGATTCTTGATTCTGTATCTTCCCCCATCCAACCACCCATTGCAGTGCTGAAACCTGGTAAATATTTGCTATAAAACTTGAACTGAAAGGTAAGAGCTGAAAAATTTTCAGTGTGACACAGGAGCTATAACTCAACCAGACTTTACCATATTGGTCCACATCTCACACCATTAGAATGGCCACCATGAAAATGTCAAGGGGTAATAAAGATTGGCAAGACTGTGGAGAAAAGGAAACCATTGTGCATTTTTTTTGCTTTATTATAAAATCTTTAATTATCGTCATTTTTTCTTTTTTTAATATATATTTTTATTGTTATTTATGTCTTTTACATTTTGTATTCCCCTTGGGTAGCCCACCCCCAATTCACCCGTGATCCATCTCCATGGTCCCTTGTGTTCTTTTCTATTCCATTTTGTGCCCTTATCCCCCCCCCCCCCCCGCCCCCGCCCCGCTGAGTGTCTCTCTCCTATTTGGTTTCCCTATAGTCCTGTTATAAGTGAAACCATTCGATATTTTTCTCTTTCTTTCTGGCTTATTTCACTGAGTATGATCCCCTCTAATTCCATCCATGTCGCTGCAAATTGCATGTGTTTATCTTCTTTGAATGCTGAATAGTATTCCATTGTGTTTATGTACCACATCTTCTTGATCCGATCATCTATTTTGGACATCTGGGTTGCTTCCATACCTTTGCTATTGTGAACAGTGCCGCAATGAACATACGGGTGCATGTATCCTTTCGGATTAGTGTTTTTGTGTCCTTTGGGTAAATTCCCAAAAGTGGTATTGCTGGGTCGTATATATAGATAAACAGATGGAATTAAATCAAAATAAAAAGCTTCTGTACAACAAAAGAGACATTAAGCAAAACTAACAGACACCCTACCAACTGGGAAAAGACTTTTGCACACAATACATCTGATAAAGGACTGATAACAATTTACAAGGAACTCACACAACTCAACAAAAACAAAGCCAATAACCCAGTCAAAAAATGGGCAGAAGATCTCAAAAGGCACTTCTCCAAAGAAGAAAAGCAAATGGCCAACAGATACATGAAAAAATGCTCAACATCACTTATAATCAAGGAAATACAAATCAAAACCACTATGAGATACCACCTCACACCTGAGAGGATGGCACATATTAAAAATACAGGCAACAAAAAATGCTGGAATGGATGTGGAGAAAAAGGAACTCTTCTCCATTGCTGGTGGGAATGTGAACTGGTCCAACCACTATGGAAAGCTGTATGGCGATTCCTCAAAGTGCTAAACATGGAGCTTCCATTGTGCATTTTTGATATGAATGTAAATGATGCAGCCACTATGGAAGACATTATGGATATGCCTCAAGAATTTAAACATAATACTACGATGTGAACCAGCAATCCCACTTCTTGGGTATATACCCACAGGAAATGAAAACAGGATTTCAAGGAGATACCTGCACTCCCATATTCATTATAGCATTAATCGTAATGGTCAAGAGATGGAGACAATTTAGGTATCTGGTTGAATGGATAAAGAAGGTATGGTATGTGTACACAACAGATTATTATTTCCTCATAAGAAAAGAGTAAGTGTTGTTGTTTGTAAAACCATCAATAGACCATGAGGACATAAACCTAAATGAAATGTCAGACAAAGACAAATACGGCAGGATACTACTTCTATGTGGAATCTAAAAAAGCCAAATTCATATAAACGGAGATAAGAATTGTGGTTAACAGAGCCTATGGGTGTAGTAGAAATGGGAAGTTGTTGGTCAAAGAGTGCAAACTTTCAGTCATAAGATGAATAAGTTCTGGGATTTAATGTACAACCTGGTGATTATAGTTAATGATATTGTATTATATACTGCAAAGTTACTGAGAGTAGATGTTAAATGTTCACACCACAAAAAAGGAAATGACAAATATGCGATATGATGTAGGTATTACCTAAGACTCTGATAGCAATCATTTTGCACTATATAAGTGTATCAAGTAAACACATTGAACACCATAAACTTACACAGTGTTGTGTGCCAATTATATCTCAAACCTGGAAAAAGTAGTATTTACCTTCCATTGAAAAAAATTTAACCCTTTTTCTTAATAATAAAACAAAACTACCTTCATCATGAAAATGATAGTCCCAAAGTCCTCCATCCCATCTAGCCATCAAGGTTCCAGGATACCTTATCATTTAATCTCAGTCTGGACACAAGGTTACTAATACCAGTGGGCTATTGGGAAGTCTATGTAAAGTCCAAGGGCAGATGATAGGTATTTATGTTCATTGGACTCCACTGAATAATACATTGTCTGGAACAGAGTGGGCACCCGGCAAGTGTATGTCCGGTGGGTATGTACCCAGAAGTGGGATTGCTAGTTCACGTGATAGTTTTATATTTAATTTTTGAGGCATATCCATGGTGTCTTCTATGAGGACCAAATAGGTTGATTCAGTCTGTCATTTCAGTAATTCCACAAATAGATGAAAACTCATTCCTAAGAAATAGGATATAGTCGTTTGTCCTGATGCTGGTAGTCAATTATAATATGTAATTATATTCACTGCAGTTAGTAAACATATATGTACACATTCATAGAAGGTATGTTTGCTTATCTACACATGTATGCGTGTCTCTGTGTGTGTGTGTGTGTGTGTGTGTGTGTGTGTGTGTAAATCTTGAAGGAGAATCCAGTAGGTGCCCAGCATTGGTTACATTATTAGTATAGCAAAGGGGACACTTCTTGAAGTTAATGAGATGCTGTACTATGCTCATTAAAAATAATCTACGGGACTTCTAAGTAACACCCTGTTTTGGCAGCGGTGAGTACAGATTCTGCCTCCTGGACGTTGTAGTAACCACATTTGATCTTAACCAAACATCAGACTCTTACAGGATCAGATCTGCCTCGACTCATCCTGTCATAGTCGGGCCATTAATATTTCACACTACAGTGCTAACTTCACTTCAAAGACAACCCATCTGAGCAAAGGGTACAGCAAATCTTCATAGACAATGACGGATGGGGAATAGCTCACTATCATTTATGTGAATGATCACTGTAGATGTAAAATGTTCTTCTCAGACAATTCCTCATGACTCATATACCTTTTCTCACCCACCTAAGCTAAGCCCTGCCCTTTTAGATGCCATTTGGTGATGTAACTTTATACTCAAATCTTGTGCATCATGACAAGAACCTACATATTTTCAGATTCTTTAGATTAGTGATGTGCTTTTCTCCTACCATAAGTGCTTCTCATACAAAGAAAATGAATCATTCAGACATATGTTATAGAAAAAGTAATTTTCCAGAGATACCTTTCACTTGACACGGATATCCATTATTCAATAATTTTCAATGGCAATTGAGTCTGATTCAAGAAAAGAAAATAGAGATTATGAATCAGAAGCAAGTGAAGATGTGAAGTCTGCTATTTCTACAGTTGACCTACTCTGTAAATCTTGTCCCCTATTTTCCTTTCCATCAGTTCTTTCATTTCTTCTCTGGAATTTATTTAGTAGATTCCTTTCAGTTTTCCAGACTTCTCTTGACACCCCAAATGATGATTCCCACTACCATTGCCAAGGTTACCTTTATAAAGTATAATTACCATATGTTGTCCTCAAATGTCCATGATACCAAAGAATGCCATTAGAATATCTTAATTTGGCCACAACCAGCATAGTCTCTGCGTTTACCTTATATTCAACCTCAGTCATCTAGCCTGTGCTCAAAGACGAAATCCCAAGGACTGTGTTGAATGTGCTGTCATCTGTACTTGTTTTGCTCAGGTATGTTTGTTTACATGGGTGACAGTATAGCACAGAGGGGAAAATAAATGACTTCAACTTAGTCTTTATTTCTTCAGCTCTAAAATGAATATGTCAATTCCATCCTTGTAGAGTGGTGGTAAAATCAGTCACTATACATACGAATTGTTGCATACAGTCAATCTTCAATAAAGTTATATTTCCCCTTCCAGGATATAAGGTCTGGAGGTAGAGGCACTTGGGTAAAGACTGGTTCTGTCACTTCTCAGCTGTGTACCTTTTCGAGAGCCACTTCTCCGAGTCACATTTTTCTCTTCTGCAAAAAAACTGCAGTGGTTTCATTGGGGTACTGAAGTGAATAATTTATTTCAAGCATTCTACATTACAGAAAAGCTATAATTTACTGAATATACATGATTGTCATTATCTTCTTTTTCCAAATCCCTACTCAAATTCTTCTCCAGAATGCCATTACTCATCTGTTCGTTCACCCATAAGTAACTTCTTCTTGCTTTGCAATCTTGCAAAACTTTTATTATCTCTATGTAACAAATAATCTGTAGACGAGTCCCACCAAGTCCAACAGAGTTATTTCCCACAAAGTATGCTACCCTTCATTGGAATGGCCAAAATTATCAAAAAAAAAGTAAATACATTACCCACAATACACATATCAATGTATGTATATGAGATGTATTTCTCATTTATTTCCAGTGGAAGTATAAACTTTGAAAAACATTTTGATCTTGCTTAGAAGTTGAACATATGAATACTCGATCATCTAGCAAAATTACACTTAACAGACATGTGAAAAGATGTTCACCAAAAGATATGTAAGAAAATATAACACCGCCATTCATAGTAGTCCCAATCTGGAAATACCTCAATGCCCATCAATTATATTTTCAATCATAAGATTGTAGAACATGTAATAGAGGTATACATAGGAATTACAAGAATAAATTTCACAGTCATAATATTAAGGCACAGAATTCAAACACAATATGCATGTTCTATGACTCTATATATGTAAAGTTCAAAAGCTGGAATAAAAGTATCCTACAATTTTCATGAATACTTGGATGGGGAAAACATTTAAGAAATTGTGATTTGTGATAAAATACAAATACTGATTCACTGTAGTAGAGTGGGAAGGGAGTTGTGATTGTGAGGAAGCATACGGGGTGCTTCTGTGTTGCTAGCATTGTTGAATTTATTAAATGGAGTGGTGATGACATGAATGTGTGATTCATAATAATTCGTTAAATTGTGCATTTGTGTTTTAATGAATTTTCTATTTTTAAGTAAAACTTCACAGAATGGAGACTGACATGTCTTGAGATTAATAAGTGCTTAACATGATTTTGACAAGAACCAAATGAATAATAGTAATTTAAAAAACAAGAGTAATATTTTAAAGCATTCAGAAAGCTTTTAAAATGCTAAGACTAAAAAAATTATTGAAAGTTAAAAGAAAAAATGTCCATAGGTTACTTACAAAAGAATGATCTCAGACTTCTCAGCTATGACACTGAGTAATCTAGGATCATGCCCTTGATGTTAGAAGGTAAATTATTTTATACTTTGACTTCTAAAATGAGAGCCAAAGTATCAATTAAGTGAGCAAAACTAAGTGTACTTTTAGTGTACTCATCATTTATATACTTTGTGTTTATGTGAATACATGTGTCACTTCAGTGTTAGTGCAAGACACACAAGAAAACAGATTTTGAAATATGGTCAGCTAAATATGATCTGGAAGAAGCAAAGAAATATTAAAAGAGATGCCACTGGACCTAGATTCTTGAAAGAGACTCATTCTGGCATCCAGAGCTCCGTGGCATAAGAACCCTGCTCTTTTTTTCTTGCCAATATTTGGTTTGGCAGTAAATGTACTTATGTAATCATAATAATGTGAATACTGTTTTATTATTTTATTTTTTAAAGAATTAACATCAAACCAAAGCACAGAAGATTTTATTATAATCACTGAATAAATTGCTGATGATTCAAACCTCATTTGAAATAAGAAGAGATGAGAGATGCTAGCAAGAGACTATGCCGCGAAAGCTCCCTTTTTAACATTAGGAAGTCAACATGACCACTTACCTATGAGGGCATATGCCCTGTTTGCTTATTGCTGAATCTCCAGCGATTAAAAGCTCACATTTATTACATGCCTGCTGTATACAAAGGACTATCCTATGTTCTCTACATGCGTTTAATCACGTAATCTGCAAAATAACACTATGAATGTGCCCATTTTAATGAAATAGAAACTGATGCACGATAAGGGTTAGATATCTTCTTCAGGGTTCAAAATTTGTGAAAAAGCAGGATTCCAACTGCAGTTAGCAGGCCCCAGGGCTCACAGTCTCATCCGCCATGATGCCTTTCTAACACAGCACCTTGAAGAAAGTATATGTCCAATAAAATTTTGTGGAATGAAAAAGAGCATTGCACACTTGCCAAAGCAATAGCCAATCGCTCTGAGATGACATGAGCATTATTGAAGAATAAACAGCCAAAATTGATTTAGTTGAAACATTCGTAGACAGGGTTGAGTTTTGGATCATTCCGATGAAATCAAATTTCTGGAATAACGTTTTCATTTAAGTGATAACTATCACTGGATATTTTCTGGCCACCGATTTAATGTTTGTTCCCCTTAACTCACACTTCCGATATACCTTTAATTTTTTATCACTCATCCATTGAATGAACATTGAGTGCCCGCTCTATATTATATCTAATAAGCATTGTGCTGAAATTTGAGGATACTGCAAAAAAAGTCAAAGTTTCTTTGCAAAAGAAAGGAACTTTTAGTGGCTCTGTCAGTCTAGAAGATTTTCTTTTAATGTAGACTTAATTTTAGCAATATTGCGTTCAGTGTTTCCTATTAAATATTAATTGAATACTGTTCATCTGTCTAAATAGGGCAAAGTCACATCTTATTTGAATGGACTTATGCTTGATGTATGAGGGAAGTTTCTTGTCCTCTACAAACAAGAATTTTGTATTTTAAAATCTTAGAACAGCATTGACTGATACATAGCCATTAGATAGATGAGGTTATTAAAATGTATATTCAAATTACTTCAAATTAAATAGCATTAAAATTTCAACTGCTTGGTCACACTGGCCACATTTCAAGGACTCAGTAGCCACTTGAACCTAGTGGCTAATGTCTGGAGTTATGCATATATAGAAAACTTCGATCATGAAGAATAGTTCTATTGGGTAGTGCTGTTTCAAGAATGTTAATTGGCATAATCCTCCCTCTCTCCACTATCCCAAATGCTTTTGAAATATTCATCCTGATCTTTAGATGATAAAAATGAAGTGTTGCTTCTGCTTCTGGAGGCAAAGAACTCATTTACAAATTGTACTATGAGGATCTGGATAAGGAATTCCTATCACATCTGTGATTTTTGTAAATAGAATTTCACGTTTGGGAGCCAGTGTCGGGAAACCACTCAGTCCACAAGCCACCTGCACACTGGAAGCAACTGGTGATTGCAGATCTCCAAGTTCAGTGATCTCTGGAACTGCTTCATCACAGAAAATAATTCCAAATCATGTAAAGTTCATCAGGTTATTAACACAATATAGCGTCCTTGGGTTACAACTCTTCAGATACACAGTAATATTTTCAGGTGCATATACAGCACCATACTAACAAATAAGAGTACTGAGATTGCCATTTATCAACAAAACCCCACCCCAGTGAAATCCAAACCGAATGTGCATGGTGATGTGTTTATAAAGCCTTTGTTTTTCCTCTTTAAACTTGGCCCTGATTCAGTTGCATCTTTCCTCTCACAACTGTGCTATCAAAGGTCTGCCCATACATTTTATTCAAATCAGTTATGATTTTCTAGGGCTCAATTTCTATAACCTTGGATAAATAAGTCCCAGTCGTCTCTTCAATACTCATGAAACTCAAGACACTGTCTTTAATTAAAATACCCATTGACATTATTTGTGGCTATCACATCCAAATTGACAGCTGTTCTTTCATGACACAATCACTTTTCTTACCATGTATTACTGAATAAGCCAACAAAATACTGGTTTAATTGAAAATGCCTCACACATTTTCAGACTTTTATTATTCCAATGATTGTATTTTGAATTTGTACACATCTACAGAAATCCCCTTCTGCACTCCCAAGGGATTTTTTTTAATCATTTAACTTTCATTTTGATTTCTAGAAGTGCCAAGTATTTCCTTTATATATATATATATATATATATATATATATATATATATATATATGCAAATGAAATTGAAATTCTTAAGAATAAACAGTGACCCTAATAAATAAGTGTAATAAATCTGAACATCAAGAAAAATATTTAAAGCATCATGCAGATCTATATTCTGCCATTTTGTTGTAGAGATAGTGGGTGCTTACTCTCTTCAGTAAAATTATCTGGGTGCACTTCAGGGCCAGCCACCCAATAACTGCATATCCAGGAAGTTATGAAACCTTTCTAAACCTTTATCTAAAAATGGAGAAAATCATATGGTTGACTTTTATGCTTGAAATGATTATCTAAAGTGGTAAGGTGTGAAATGATATTGCTCTTTGTTGTATTTTGCTTTCTTATCATTTGAAACTTCTTTCTGAGTTGGAAAAATCAGTCACTGTGAGGAGTTTAGAAGTTCAGATAGTACCTGTTTTCTCCAGTAAAGCACATGACTAAGCTTAGCAAGAGGATCCTGACGTCTGGAACTTCAAATCAATGACACAAGAAAAAAGAAAGACATAGAATTTACAACATTAGTAGTTGTGGCTCTGGTAATAGCATTTTTTATATATTTTACAATTTTGATGATGAATATTATAAAACCAGCCCTTTTTATTGACATGTATTACACTTTAAGTATGAACTAAAGGAAAAATACCCACAGACTTTCAAACTATAGAGGAAAGTGTTAACAAGCCGGCTGATTCTAAGATATTTTGTGTCTCATAGTACTTCGAATGTCTTTCATAAGTATTTTTTCAGAGTTTATGAATTTTTTTTCTGGGTATATGGAAACTCCTGCAGTTACCTTTAGACATTCACCTGCTCCACTTATCTGCTGTACAAATGACATTTCTCCCATGCAGATTGTCATTTATTATCACTGAAAAAGACATAAAGGACAAGGAATTTGGTCTTTATCGTGTGGGAAAAAAGGACACATTTAAAAAATTTTACATAGGGAAATAGCATGGCCATATCTGTCCTTTAGAAAGATTACTCTGTAGTAGGTGGAGCAAGAGCGAAGACAAAGAGTTAGGTTAGAAACTTATTACAGTAATTCAAGTGAGAAAAGATAAAGTCTTGGCGTATCTTCACAACAGTTGGACTAAAAGGAAGATGATTGACTTGAGAATTGTTACAGAAATTTAATTGACAATGTTTGTTGACTATTGGGATGTTGGGGAATGAGCTAGAAAATAGAGAACACAATAACTTCCAGAGTTTTGATGTGAGACATAGTCATTTTTTAAATACTTGTCTTTTTTATAGTATCCTCAACTAGCATTTATCAAGTACTTACTATGTGTGAACCATTGGACTAAATGTTTGAATAAATCAGGATAGGATAACGATGGTAACAAACAACTCTACATTCTTAGCGGCTTAACACTGTACAAGTTTTTGGGCTCTTGCTGCTACACGTTGCCCACCACGTGTGTGGTAGTCAAGGGGTCTCTGCTTTGCTCCACGCACTCAGAGTCCCAGGCTTCATCCCAGGGAATGTTCAAGACGTGGACTCCAAAGTAATCATTAAAAAGAACAGGAGAGCTTAAGAAAGGCATGACACACCCTGGGCTCACATTCTATTGTTGATAATTATTTACATGGCCCACCTACATCCACGGTTGTCGCTGCAAATGTAGTGAGACAGAGCCCAAGAACAGTAAAAATTTGGTGAGCTGCTAGTAAATCTCTGGCAAGGCATTTTACCCAAATTCGTTCATACTTCTCCCCAACTTTATGATGTAATTTCCATCATAAGGAAAAGGAAACTGAGATTCCACTTTCTCCAAGATCACATAGCCAGTAAACGTTGGGGGCAGATGATGGGGGGACAGAATGAGAGTCTCTCACAAAACAAAAATAAAAATTGTAAAAAAAGTCCTTCTCCTGTAACTATTGATCATGCGGTAGAATCATTACAAGCATTTTCCTCTGCGGTCACCCCCTTTTTCTAATAGCTGGTTCTCTCCCTTCTCTACTCAGGGTACTTTTCTGAAGAACTTTGCTCTATCACCAGACCTTTGTATGAGTTGCTCTTTCTCTCTGTCCCCGTTGCTCCTTCTGTGCTCTCCACTTTCTTCTTTGTATTTCTCTTTGGTCTCTTACTACATTCTCACCTCTTTTATGGAGATGCCTCTATTACAAATTCAATTAGAATAGCTTTATTCTTACACCATTTACAACCATTTGCTTCTGTCTTTCAAGATACAAGAACCGTTGTCTTTAGATCTGAGGTAGACACCTCTCGGGAGGGATGTGTATCTTCAGTAACTTGTCTGGAGTCGAGTGCAGAGCTAAGTATTTCCAGTTCAGTCAAAATGTACAAAATGTTATTAATTTTATACCAGTTATATTCCAAACCATTTATATGTACCATATAAGCATCTGTCACTAGATTTAAAACAACTTTTTAACAGTAATTATCAAATATTCAAAATATGAGAAGTGATACAAACATCAAAGTGAAAAGTAGGTCTGTGAAAACAAATATAAATTCAAAACAGCAGGTGACTTCAAATACCATTTTCTGGATATTTTCACTAATTGAAACACTATTTACTAAATTATCAATATTAATGTAAAGTGTGCCATTGCATTGTTAACCCAAGTGGACCTTTCATATTTTTTTTTAAGATTTTATTTATGCATACAAGAGCTGGGGTGTAGGTCAGAGGTGGGGGTGAGAGGAATCACCAGAGACAGAGTGGGGAGAAGAAAAGGTGCATCTACTGAAATCCACTGCTGAGGGGAGCAGTGGGGAGACAGGAGAAGTCTGCTGCGCCATGTGAGTCAGCTCCCTGGCGGGGATCAAACTCATGCCGCAGTGACTGGCAATAGCTTGATGGTGCTGAAACTTCACCCCTTGCACCACCAGGGGGGCCCTGACCTTTCATATTCTAAGAGAGAAATTGTGAAGCATTGGATTTGAAATGAAATCTATTTTTCTTACCTTTTTCTGTCTCTGTCTCTCTTTAACACACACATACACACACACACAACACACACACACACACAACACACACACACACACATACAGCCATAAATATTTTGCTTATAGAACGTAGTTTCCCTTGTCCTTATTTATTTGATATATCCAATGCAAAGAAAACTCCATTTATTTTCCCCGAAGACAAAACATTGCTTTACCATATGTATAGCTAAATTTTTGCTATTTGTGTTTGGTATACATCAAAAGATGAAGAATAGTACAAATATGAAAAATGTAACTATAAATAAAAGCATGATATATAAAATAAGAAAGAGGCTCAAATGGAAAATACATAATTGTTCATGAATAAATAAATAAATAGCCCCAAAGGTTGGTTGGCCTCTGACAAGTTCAACTTATCAAAATATATCAATGTTCACATAAAATAATGATACATGTCTGAAATAAATTGGAGTAAATGTTAAAAGATGTCTTAATATATTTTAAAGAAACTTGAATTTTGTTTGCATATTTGCGATGTAGCGATTCACAAGTACTATGCCTCAATTTTCAAATTGTTCAAAACCTTTGGTTTTCTAAATTTGAATCAAATTACTCTTGTAATATGTTTAATTTATTACCTCCTAGTCATAGAAGACTGTTCATTTTACTAGGTCTTGATATATACACCATAATATAAACACTCCTTTCTAAGTCTTTTCCTATTTAATCAATTCCCCCAAATTTGAGTAATAATAGCAGTTCTACCTATAAATCATGCCATGACATTGGACTGCTCTCTCACCCTCCAATTTCTTCTTTGCAAAATAGGGATAATTTTACTATGAATCAGAATTATGTGAGGTAATATTGAGCTAATATTTATAAATATCTAACAAGATGTCCTATAAATAGTAAGTACTTGATAAATATCCATTTAAACACAAACTTCCAAAGCAATTACTTTATAGGGGCAATTTAAACTTAGATATGTAAGTTCAGATGTACTTGTTACAATATTATAATTTCAACATGGCTAATATTGATGGTGAACTGAAGCTTATTATTTTGTTGTTTGTATCTATATAATTTTTTTTTGGAATCTACAGAGGGGACAGTAATGAATAAAATAATTCTTACAGGTATTCATACATTTGTATAGCACCTTATCATTTACAATCATCTTTCTTTATATTCTCTTAATTGAACCTAGGTGGAAAATAAGAACTTGTTATTATTGCCAATTTATAGATGTGAACCCTGAGGCTAGATAGTAAAAGTGTGATCCAAGCCAGGTCACCTGACAATAAATCAATTGCTTTAAGAATCCTTTTCAAGAATTTTATTTAAAAACTATATCACAGAGTGTATTTTTTATTTAGGGTGTGTGTGTGTGTGAGTGTATTTATAGAATGATGTGTTATTTTTCTTTGGTACAATGCTGGTGGTATCACCAAGGCAAAATTGTTAAATTGATGTCAGATCCTAATAGCACAAAAGAGAGGGGAAAATATATCTAAATTTTCCTTTAAGTGTCATCTTTACAGACACAGCAGAACCTGGAATCTTATTGACAATTGTTGAGCTGGGCTTCAAGGTCAGTGGGAGTTGAGAGTTGCAAATACAGAAGAAGGAGGCTACTTTGACATTAGGGGGCCACCAACAGAAATTCAAAACTCTCTTCATACTTGTGCATACAGGAAGCACCCTGTAGTTAGCCAATGAACTTCAGCCAGGTTCACATTTCTTTGCATTTAGATCACTTTAAAATTTAACTCCTTTGTTTTTCACCCTGGCCACCCAAACCTATAGAACATCATGCATTTTCTTAATCAAGGAAAAGTAGATTTGCATTTACCTGCTACTTTCTTGCCAATTGATTAGCAATAAAGCTGCTTTCTCTTCTCCAAGTTGTGGTGTCATCATCTTGTCTAAGCATGTCAGGTAGCATCCCTATGGCTCAATAGCAGTTATGTAAATGAGCATATTCTCAGTTTAATTGGAGTTCAATTATTAGCAAAATTATGATGTCTTTTTATGCGATGTCTAACTTCTGATGGTTTATTTTGTCCTGAGAAATAGTTTGGAGATTTGACATCTCATCACCTGTTACCTTGGGATCATGTGCTATAAATAGTGATGGGGAAAATATCTCTAAGTAAACCTGTGCTTTTCTCTGGTCTATTATTTCATGAAATCTTGGGGACACAGCGATATTGCTATTCATTCTACTTTGTTGCTCAGTGTATGTGGATTAAATCACAATATGTCATCTTGTGGGAAGGATCCAAGTCAATAAGGAGTAATGGTGCCTGGATTATTGTGCATTACTTCTTTGCCCACTTGTCTCTACTCTGTATAATTGCCTTTTACATTTAAAGCTATCAGGCTTGGCTTCTCAAGAGGATTATCTGGAAAACTTCTAGATGAAAGGAAAGAAATGAAAAATAGTAAAAAAAATAGTATAATAAAATCTAAAGAGATTGGTATAAAGATTCGGATAGCGACACATTACTCATTGCAGCAGAAGTAAACAATATGAAATGTAGCTATAATGGAAATCTCAAAAATGTGTCATTTTGATTTCCTATAGTGTATATGATCTCAATCAGAAAAGTATGTCTTTCCTAATTAATGCTCTTTAAAGCATATGAACATTCTTTCTACCAATACAATTGTGTAATTTGTATTAAATAAGAAAATAAAACTCTCATTGTTCACAGAGATATTTACTTACCAAGGATATTTATCAAGACCCATGAATAAGAGTGTAAACTGGGAATGCTTGGTGTTAAAATGTAGCTCAGCAGTGGGACAAGATGGAGTCAGTTATTTTTTTTTTATAATATATATTTTTATTGTTATTTATGTCTTTTACATTTTGCATTCCCCTTGGGTAGCCCACCACCAATTCACCCGTGATCCATCTCCATGGTCCCTTGTGTTCTTTTCTATTCCATTTTGTGCCCTTTCCCTTCCCTCCCTCCTATTATTGCGGGTATTTTGCTTCTTCTCTTGGATTTTTTTCTGTTCTAAAATTGGCATCTTAACACATCATTTTCTAATGTTTGTCATCTTACTCTTACAGCTAGATCCCAATCACTTGAAAAGTAACCGATCTTCCTAGCAATTAAAATCTAACCTCCTATCTTTCTAACCCTGCTTCCTGGTGCCGGTGACTAGTCTTACTGGCAAGTTCATCTTGCTTATTCATTGCTTCTTTGTCCTGACAATATTCATCCAATGTTCTGTATCTGAATCCAAGGTCTATATATTGTCTCTATCCAAGCTCTGATTACCGTTATCATACTGACTTTGCTGAAACAGTGCCTAAATACCTTCATCTGACCAAAAAAAAAAAAAAAAAAAGAATAATCAGGGAAATGTTCATCCGTACAAAAGACCTGTACCCAAGATGCCAATGAAAAATTGAGGATTTTCTAGCACAGAAAATGCTGCATTTAGTTTGTTGCAGAACTAAGTCCTTATTTCTTTAGATATTTCTACCATCTAGGTGAGATAATGATATAATAGCCATGTGGTTTTTAAAAATCTGATTCAATCAGCATTTATCAGGCATTTTCAATGAAAGTGTTCAAGATAGTGTTCCATGCCTTATTATTCTTTTTGGTACAAAATCATAATACCTGCAGAATGGATAAGACCAGTTCTGTAATATAATAGATAAGCAAGCAGAAATTCAGAGGCAAATTTGTTCAAGGTTGTATAGCTGGCAAGTGGCAGAACCACAATGACAGCTCTTGTCCAGATCTCAAGGCCAACGTATTTTTGCTTTACCACAGCAGTCTATGTAAGTATGCACTGAAAAGTGAAAAGCAATAAAACACATTCTTTCTGCAAAAGTAATTGCCCTTATTTTTAATTTGGCAAAGCTATGAGGTTAGCCACATTCAATCTCAAAGTTATAGAAAGATATTTTTAACAGAAATATATTGAGGAGATCACCTCAATAATGTGGGTGGACCTCATTCAATCATTTGAAAGTCCTCAGGAGCAAAATCTGATGTCTCCCTGAAAAAGAAAAAACATCTCCCTTAAAAGTTTCTAGACTTATGGTCTGTTCTAAGAATTTCATACTTACCAGTCGAATTGCATGAGGCAATTCCTTGAAATAAATCTATTGCTATTAGGCTGTATGTCTGCCTGTCTACCTACCTACCTACCGATCATCTATCCATTTTCTATCTATTTCAATATTTCCTTTTCTCTGGAGAACAGTAACTGATGAATCTTTGGGTTCCATTGGATGGTGAAAGATAGAATTAAATTAAATAAGCAAAGCAAATGGGCTAATGAAACAGCTTGAAGAGGTTGTAAACCAGTGTTACTACAATAAAAAAATAATAAATATAAAAATAATAAAGGAAAAGGAAGAAAAAATCCTTATAAAAAAGAGGAAACAAGAAAAATAATTCTTAGACTCTGAAAAAAAATGGTGGTTACGGGGGGCGGGGAGGGTAGGGAAACAGGAGAAATAGGTAGAGAGGGTCAATTTGAGAGTAGTGAACTTTGGCTCGAGCTGCAGTGTGGTGCATATTGAATACATTTATTGAGGTGTGGACATATACTCCTAAATATTATATGGTAATGTAAACCAAAGGTCAATCAATTAGAAGGATATATTGGATGGACTTTTGGTGATGAACTTAAATTAGTATATACAGATGTTGATTTCTACTGATGTACACCTGAAACTTATAATATAATGCAATAAAATGTTAAAAATAAGTAAAAGATTTAAAACACAAGTATCAACTAGCTTAAATAAAATTGTGCCAGAAATGAAAAAAACATGAGTAAAGTAAGCTTTGGAAGTGAGGAGACATGCCCAAGACTGCACAACCCATTCATGTGGAGGCACAGAAATGGGCCCACATCTGACTCTTAATTTCTGCCCTCTTTCTGCCTATTTTTCTTATTTTTTAAATATTTTCCCCCTTCTACGTTCTCTAGCTGTAAATCTGCTTGGTAACTCTAGGAGATCGGTGTTCACACATGTTTATGCATGTGAGGACCATTGAGGGAAGTTGAAATTCCCATTTACCTAAACAGAGACCACAATCTTCGGACCCCTGGTGTGTGTCCAAGCAAATGACTCCTTGCTGCAGTTTGCTTACAGGGAAGCCCTTGGCGAAAGGGCCTTTGGCTAAATGAGTGACTTAGAACTGTCCAGCAGACAGCACAGCTAAATTAGGGATTCCCAAAATACTAGCAATATTTATTAACTCCTACTGTACTGGGCAGTGGGCTAGGGATTAACAGTAGGGTTGAGAAACAGAGTGTGATCAGATCGCTGCCTTCTAGAGGCAAATTATCTTCATTTCTGAGGCGGGCTTGCAAAACAGGAGACAAGGAATTAGACCACACTTCTGCCCTTGCCACCTAAATTTCATTGAGGAAATTATTCTGTCTTGATACTTGATTTCCTCATGCATGATTTCAGGAGGAACACAATACCTACTTCCTGTAAAGAGAGAGTAGATGTGAAATGTTCTGTCAACTAAAACATTACACAAACTAGAATCATAATTATTAGTTAGCAACATCTTCTCTCTTGCTGTGTTTACAACAGTAGACTGTAAGTTGTAGGCAATACAAGAAAGCATGAGTAGTCTCCCCTTATTTGCAGTTACCCACATTGAGCTGGGGTTCTAAAATATTGCATACGATATGGTATTTTGAGAGAGAGTGAAAGACCATATTCACATAACTTTTATTACAGTATATTTTTGTAACTTCTTTATTATCAGATACCATCGTCAATCTCTTACTCTGCCTAGTTTACAAATTAAGCTTCATCCTCTGTGTGGCTAGGAAAAAACATAATGTATAAAGGGTTCAATACTATTCTCAATTTCAGGCATCCACTGAGCATCTTGGAAAGGATCCCCCATGGATGAGGGGACACTACTGTAAATGTGTGAGACACAGAGATATAAACCAGATGTGCATTTGCGTCTGTGAACTGTTTCCTCGAAACATTCAAACACGTAGCACAGTGCCTTCCATTATTTCTTTTTTAAGATTTATTTATTTATGCATACAAGAGCTGGGGTGTAGGCCAGAGGTGCAGAGGGTGAGAGGATTCACCAGAGACAGAGTGGGGAGCAGAACAGACGGATCTACTGAAATACACTGCTGAAGGGAGCAGTGGACGAGACAGGAGAGGTCTGCTGAGCCATGTGGGAAGCTCCCTGGTCGGGGATCAAACTCGTGCCACAGTGGCTGTTGATTGCTTTGTAGTGCTGAAACTTAACCTGTTGCACCACCAGGAAGGCCTGCACGGTGCCTTCTATAAAACAGATTTTGACAGTGGTTCAGTAGCTGACTGTTCAAAGGGTGAGTGACATTTCTGTACAATTGTCCCTAATCAGGTCTTATACCAATGTAATAATAAAACCTACCCAGTTCCTGGGAACTATGTATGCCATGTTGTGTGTGTTGTCCCCAAATGGTGATCTTTGCTGAAGCCCACCATTTTACAAGCTCAGAGAGGTGTGATAATGAGTTACCATATTTTACATACAAAACACCACATATTGAATTATTACAGTGCCTCACACATGGTGCTAGTTATTTCCAACTGTATTCCCTAATTTTATCTTCACAATAGCCTTAAAAGTTGTAACATGGAGAATATATGTTAATTCACATGTATATGTGACAATTCACATATATTACAGAGATATCTGAGGTACAGAAGGTGAACAGAGTTGTTTAATTACGTTAAACTCTAGATTCAAATTGTAGATGCACAAACTGAAGTCTCAAGACAGGAAAGGATATTCTCTGAGTAGTAACAGCAAATAACAGCTTCGTTCCAGAACAATACATTATAGAACAAGAAGATATATTCATAATCAATGCTTTGGCAATTACTGGTGCTCATTAGAATTTGATGATGTCACAGGTAACTAACAAGAAACAGCAGCTTGGCTGTTACTATAGAAATAACTCTGGATTTGGAGCCTAAGGTGGGTTGACTCAGACCCACAAAACAGTGTTTAACTGACATGCAGCAGAGTTGCTGCAGGAGCAAATGAATTCTCAGCCTCTGAGCCACGCCGACCAGCTTCTGATTCCCAATTCACTATTTCATTTATTTATTTATACACTCACCCATTTGTTCAAGAAATGTGGAATGCCAAGTATGTGTCAGGCAATATTCTAGATGCTTGGAATAGAAATGAGTAAAACAGATAAAAATCCCTGCCGATGTGGAGTTTAAATTCCAGTGGAGAAGACAGACAATAAAGAAGCACAGTACATAAGTAAATATATAACTCATGGGAGATAATAAATGCTATGGAGAAAATATAGAGCAAGTCAAACATGAACTTGAGTACAAGGAAATAAGGTATAATTTTAATCAGGGTGATCAATTAAGCTTCATGGAGAAGTTGACATTTGAACAAAAACTTGAAGGTATTGAGGTAGGAATCCACACATATACCAGAAGGAGGGAATTCCTGACAAAGCAAACAGTAAGTAGAAAGGCTTTGAGTTGAGACAATAGCTGGCATATTTGGAAAACAGTAAGAAGAGCAATTTGCCTTTGTCTTTGTTCAATAATTCAATAATTTTATTAATGCTTATTAAACACTGACAATATACAATATTAATAATAATATATACATTATTGTAATATATTAGAATTGTTTTATGGTCATATTTTAAACAGTAATTCCTAGTTCACAGTAGCAACTATAAGGAGTTACTCTTAATTTGCAATATTATCAAGTAGGTGGTGATTTGTTCTCAGGGGAGGAAGAATAAAGTTGAGGAAGGGAGGAGAAGGTGAAAGCAGAAGGTGATGAGCTCGAAGTTGCCATGGGGTAAGGCTAGAAGTTCAGAGGGCATTGTGAAGATACTGGATTTTTTCTGAATGAAAGGGGAGTTATTCGAGATTGTTCAGCAAAAGAGTGGTTTGATCTGGTTTACATTGTAGCACCTGTAAACTGAAGGGAGTAAGGGGTGGAAGCAAGGAAATTAGTTAGTAGGCTAGTCCAGGGAAAAGACAATGGTAGTGTGGACCAGTGAGGCAGTTATGGAAGTGGCAAGAAGTGGTGTAATTCTTGATAAATTTTGAAGCTAGAACTAAGATTTTGAAGATAGAAAAGAGGGATAAATGATGAACTTTGAGTATTTTGGGTCAAGCAAATAGAATGGAGTTGTCTTTAATTGAATTAGGAATTCAGTGTGCGAGCAGATTTTGAAAGAAAAATTAGAATTCTATTTTGGTGAGACCAAAACATATATACATGATATATGAATATATACGATTTCTCCAAAGAAGTCTAGTACACTCCTGAAGCCAAATTTTCCTCCCCTATAAAATGGAGACAGTAGTGATATGTACCTATCAAGGTGCATGTGATGACTAAAATAAGCCGGTGCAGGTACAATACTTACTATGCTGCCTGGCACATAGTAAGCTCTATAAATCTTACTTATTAGAAATTCTAATTATGTAATTTCTGGAATTAGACATTCTGGGATCAAATACCATTGGGTATATCACCTGACCTCCCTTGACCTTATTTCATCTGTAAAATGGGAATAATAACACTCCTACTCATGGGGAGGATGAGATAACACATATACAGGTCATAAGCACAATACCTATGTTAACATTACGAAAAATGTTCCCCTATGTCCAGAACAACAAAACATACCCTAGCAATGAGATGATCTAGAGAGAGAGAGGGAAAGAAAAAAGTAGAGCACATAATGCTTGACTGCCTCTGATTTACTCCCTGAGCTTGGACAAATGAATAAACTTGCAAAATGAGGATAGTATCATCCATATTTCCTGTTCTTTACTGTAACTTTTAGAGTTCATTGAAATAATACAGTGAAACACAAGACCAACCAAATGGGATGCAATAATGTGAGTGTTATCTGAACTATCCAGTGCCTTTGTATGGACAGGGCTAATGCCAGAAATCATGTACAATAACCTAAGATAATGAAATAAAATAACCAGTTTCTAAGAGGATGTGGAAAGGGACTACATTAAGAAATTCTGTGTGAGTGAAGTACTCTGTTGCCCAATTTCTGTACAGCACCTCAGTAGCATGCTCTGGGTAATAAACAAGTATCATGTAACCCCTTACTCCCAAATGAAAATCTGTTAGTGCACACAATTTCGTTTGGCTATAGGCATTCAGGTGAGTAGTTAGATATTCTGTACCAAATCCCATTCTAGGACCTAGAATACAGACTACCCTGTGAAAGAGCTTGAGAAAACCAATCTCTAACTCAGTACAATGAGTATGATAATAAAGGCGTAAGCAGAGAAAGTGGATAGAGAACACACCCGCAATCTCAAGTATATCCATTCTTTCTCCAGTTCTCTTTGTGAGGATTGCAATGCACTCAGCATTATTCTCAGAGACCTGGAGAAAGAATGGATATAATTCTGATTCTAGAATTTGTGTCCCTTTTGGACATAGACTGTTGGTTACTGCTGCTCTTTGTCTCTCTAGTGCCTGGTCCAGAGTAAATTCTCTGGTTATAGTGAGAGAAAGGAAGACAGGGTAGAGTGGAAGGAACGAAGAAGAAAGGGCAAGCCGATTGCAGATAAAAGGTGTGGGAGTGTTCAGAGATAAATCAAAGAGTCTGCATATTTTATGCAGTTTTTTTTCTCAGTATGAGGCCACAAATGGGCTATTTTCAGAACTGCTTTGTGAATCTTGGGTTGCATTTTTGTAAAATGGTTTGGCTTGGCTGAACAACTGTGGTTTCTGTATATATGCAAATAGGAACAAATATGAGCAGGAACTTTTATTGTAATAACAATTCAAAGTGACACACCAGCATCTGGATGGAAATTTCTCCAGCTGCACGACTCACTCTTTTTTTGTAAGCAAAACAATCATTTCAGCCATAGAACCGGGCCTGAGGAGTGGATAGAGACTATTTGGTGGAACACCATAGGATCAGCTAATGACCATCCCCTCTGAATCTGTGAGCAGGGAAGGGGAAATTCTTATGTGGAAGCAGTGTTCTGGAAAAAGCATGCTCTTGCCAGCAAACAGAATTTGATCTTGAGCCCTGGGTTTGTCACTCACCATTTGGGTCACCTTGTACAAACAGTATGATCTTGTTGAACCCATCTTTAAGCACAGAAGAATGATAGTTATCTCAAGCATTGTTGAGAATCGAGGGGAAAATGCATGAAGTGAGATTAGCAACAGGCCCAGAACCAGCGCAGCTAGTGCAGTGTAAGTGGCAGCTGCCGTCCCCCCGGGGGTTATCAAAGATGATTCTCAATCAGTATGGAGTAAGCGATATTTAATGCAGAGATGCGTAGACCGGGCCCACTTGGTGGTATTTCCACCACACATTTTGATGTCTATATGCCACATGCAGGTAAGATTGAAAAAACAGAAGAAAATCTAAAAGGACAAACAAGGCTGCATCTCTCTGACTTGAAGGCAAGTGTGGTGTGACAGTCTTGGTGGTAAAAACCAAGAAAAATAGCCCTACCTACTGCTTGTGTTTTAGTCGCCTAGGGGTTCCACAATAAAGTGGCATTGAGAGGGTGGCTCACACCACTGAGATGTATTTTCTCATAAGTCCAGAGACCAGATCAAGGTGGAGGCGGAGTTGCTTCCTTCTGAGGTTTGCCCTGGCTTGTAGATGTCTTCCTTCCTGCCATGTTTTCACAGCCCAAAATGAACTTCTTGTAGATCTTCAGCTTGTCAGTGCTGTTCAGAATTCTATAGCTCTGCTGACGTCATTCATTCTTACCAGCCCTTCAAGGCCCGGACTATGATAGTGTGGGGCTGCCCCTTGCTCTGCTTGCGCGCAAGGCCATAGGTCACTAGTTTGCTCTGCGCACCTAAAGGAAAGGGTGGCAGAAATGCTTCATAGTGCCACTTTTCTCAAGCCAGGCTTTTTATGTAGAGTAGAACTGTTTGCTAAATCCGGTGGCTGCTTGATGACTGCCCCTTCCCGAAGTCTCTCGGTGCAGAGAACTCATCCGGATCACATTGGGAGCACAGAAACCAGCTGCAGGAGCACCAGTGGAGCACCAGCTCCAGTTTTCAAAGGCAAACAGATTCCTGCCCGCTTGTTGGCTACGGTTACTGCTTGCTCTCTCGCTTCTAAATCTCTACTTCTCCTTGTCGTCTTCTGTCTTCTTCAATAATAAGGTACCTTGCACTCTAGTCTTTATACTCATCCAGGAATAGGGCTTCTGAATGTGTGACATTGATCTCTTTCGGCTCTATTCTCCCGTCTCCTGTATACACAGACACACAGAAAGAATATGAGCACACACCTACATCTCTGTAGTCAAGAAATGTCATGATCTAATGTACCCTACCTCAGAATACATGGGCTCAGTTAATTAAATCACCCACATGCTGCCTACAGAATGGAGACATCCAGAGGGCGGGGTGGGGGAAGAGGCATGAAGGGAGAGAGCACAATGGACTATGGGTACTTTGGTGGCAGGTGCACTATTATGGCAGCATTCATTCATCATTAGCATGAAATTTGCTGTTCTTTATATTGTGCCATTTCAGTTCTAAACAAAAGTATAAAAGCATGGAACTTGTATGTGAAGATATCAAAATACACAATTTATATTTGAACACTCATTCATGGGTAGTATTTTGTTCTGACCAGGACCGTGGGAACAGTTCACAAGGTTAAGCCAACCCTTTTTATTACAGTTCTTAATATACACATTGTACCAAAACTCTAGCTTCAGCTTACTTATGAGTAAAGGAAAATGAACTATAGGTTTCATCTTTCCCTTCCCTTCCACGTAATTTTTAGTGTAAATGTTTGGATAATACCGAGAAGGAAGATTAAGAAAGAATACGAGAGGGTTAATTCGCTGTTTGTATTTTTGAGAATATCACTGAGTCCCATCAGCCTGGGAACAAGAAAAGAAAGGGCCGCTTCTCAGGAATGTTAGAACATGGCTAACTCATAGATGTGATGCCTTGCACTCAGAGTTTTATTCAACTCCCACGCTTCATGGATTAACCCGAATTCTGAGCTCATGGGGCATCACAAATGGTATATGCCAGCAGGGAGGCGAGGAATAGCCAGGGATAAACATGTTATGTGTATCTCCTGAGGACACAGATATGCTCCATTATTCCTTTGACTCCACTACGAAACACAAATTCTTAGATAAAATCAGTAAGAATTCTAATATGGCGATCGCAGGCATTAAACCTGTCACAGGCCCTGAATACTAGATAAGATGTAATGAAAAATACACGGTGAGCTCACAGATGCTTAATGGACAGGAAAAAGCAAAGGATGGCAGGTGACCCATAGTGCACCTCTCTTCTGCTCTCATTCATGTGCCATGTTGGTGGAGTGTGCACTGTGGTTGTATTATCTGATGAGCGTACCCAAATATTACCCCAATTAAAAAAAAATCTAAAAATATAATGAATTCAGCCTATAGAACTTTCTTAGTTACTGAGGATTAATACAGTTTTAGAAGCAGTTAAAATATTATTAGAGGATTACAGATATGAAGTTTGCAGCATGTATTGTTTTTAAAATATATGCATATATGGGATGTGTTTATACACATTTATAAGCAATCAAATGAATGTCATGTATAAATATATAAGCGTACATATAATGAATGTATATGTAAGAAAAAATCCAGGATGAATCCTAAAAAGAGGTACTGTTGACCAAAATCAATCATTTCACCTTCGTTTTTCTCCCTGTTTGGAATACAGATGTGATGGCTGGCACGATATCAGCCATATAATATATTTTTGAAGCACGAAGAAATCTTTGAATTCATTTATGAGGATGCTGCGAGGTTATACTTAACAGGAGTCAGTTTATCCTTCTTATTCTCTTATGAAAAATATATTCCTTAGTATGAGATTTCTAATTATTTCATAATTCTTTAACTAGAGAAGAAATTCTAATTGCACTTCTGACTAGAATGCTTTAATAAATATTTCAGGGAAAAAAAGTGATATTCATTATTTTTCAATCACTTTTGCTGTAACAGATTTGTGAACACAAATGCATTGGCTATCCAAGCATTTCCACTTACAACCATTGCTCATTTTTTTGGTTCATCTTATTCCACATGGTAATCGCCTCTAATTTACTCTCCCCATTTAAAGGGATATCCACTATCCATGATGCACACGCACATGCACACACACACCTGAAAGCATAATTCATACTCCATCAGAGGCTTATATCTAATTCATTCCTGCTCACAAGCTTTGGCAACATACAAATGGTGGTGTCGCAGTCAATACCCAGGAGTTTGAAAACAGCCTTTGGGTAAACGGTCATTTCAAAATTTAACTCCCTGAATGGACTTTACTCTCCTCCTTCTCCGACCCAAATGGTATCTGGATAAAAGCAAAAAAACTTATGTGCTTTCTCACTGCAGAATACCGAAACCAGTAGTTCTGCTAAAAGCTGAAAATAGGCCATGGTGACATGGAGTGTTGGTTTGTGCTCGTCCGTCCAACCGGTTGTCCCTACTAATGCTGCGTGATTATTCATGTACATCATGCTGTACATGGCACAGTACAAATCTGGATTTCCCAAGCAGTTAGCCATTTCCACCAGGTTACTAAACTTGGAATTACCAAGTTCTGTTATTCCTATCTGGGTATTTCTACAACGATGCCTGATCCACCCCAATTCTCTTGTTGAGAAGGAACCTAAGAGTACATGCTTTCAACATCTTTATGATATCTGAGCTTTCCTTCTCAATCCTACTCTCTACCAGAGCCAGAATCATTCGTTATGCTTGGTTTATAATAGCAGCCTTGATGTTCAAATCAGTCAGACTTGACATGTGTTAAGAGGAACAGGGGTAGTGGGAAATTAAAATCAGAAATTACAAAGGATGAAAACACATTGGTTTCCTATGCCAGTATATTATCTTCCTTAATTTTATGTATCTAAAAACCTACAGAGATCTTTATATATAGACACAATCTCATGAAATATATAAAAGTCTTAAAAACCTTTGCATAGTGACAATTGTAGGTATAAAATTTTGTCAAACATTTTAAGGGTGGGATATAGAATGGAAAGAAGCAAATCAGATAAGTACTAGATGTCACTAGTCTAGATGGTATTTAAAAATGGGGGCAAAGCAAGAAAGTTGGTGTTAGAACCAGCTAAAGCAGCAAAAAGAAATGGAGTGAACATAAGAAAATCAAGTGACACATGCAGTTTCCAAATATAGAAAATGTCACATTTTGGTTTAAATGTCCTGATATTAACTGTACTGAATGAGAGTTTAGCGCTATGGTCTGTAATTCCTGAACTGTGTAATTAAAAATGTTTAAGAGCATGTCCTTCTAATGGGGAAAGATGTTATACTATGGTTCAGATGCATGGAGTGCATTTCAGAAATCAAAATGAATTTAATTTGACAGTACCCAGTTACTCATTTCACTCACTATAATAAGGCATTCACTTTGAGACAAAATTGACATTGCTAGTTCAAATTTACAGACTTGCTAATATATTGGTATATAGCATGAGTGCTATATTGATTGGTTGGCCCACTCCCCAAATAAGTAGATTTCAGTTTTCTGTAAGGGAATATCCCAGACAACAAAATAGTCCCACACTTGGGCATTATTCAAGTGAACATTAACATAGCAGTCTCTGTCCTTAACTCTGAAGTCATGTCTTCTAATCGCATATTAGTATGTCTTTCTCATTTTCTCATGGAAAAATGCACCCCTATTATGTTTGAGTTCAGACACTCCATACTAATGTCATTAGACTTGTAAATGACACAACTGTCAGATTAATCAGGGGTTTTGACCGTGGAATAAACTTGAACGATTTATGATAACACCTCACTTACCTAGGGATCAGTTCCCCCATCAATTTCAACTACTGAGAAAACAAATAGACAAAGCCTCTTCAAAAATCAAAATGCCCTAAGAATAATTTGGTAGCAAGAGCAATTTGGTAAGAAAAGGTTTATGCAATGTAATGTGATATAATTAATATAATATAATATAATATAATATAATATAATATAATATAATATAATATAATATAATATAATATAATATAATATAATATGTAACACATATGGCCTGTTAGAGTTTGGAGGGGTGCCAAAGGGTGAGCATAGAATGAAGCACAAAATGTAAAACACAACAACAAAATAGACAAAGTTTCAGTGAGCATAAGATGGGAAATATCTATCTACATCTTGGTGCAAATCCCTCTTTTTAAAGATTTATTTATTTATGCATACAAGCTGGGGTGCAGGCCAGAGGTGGGGGGGTGAGAGGAGTCACCAGAGACAGAGTGGGGAGCAGAACAGTTGGATCTACTGAAATACACTGCTGAGGGGAGCATGCGGGCGACAGGAGAGGTCTGCTGTGCCATGTGGGAAGCTCCCTGGCTGCGGATAGCGTCATAGTGCTGAGACTTAACCCCTTGCACCACCAGGGAGGCCCACAAATCTTTTTCCTAATAATGTCATTGTTTAAAAAATATGTATGACTGATCTCAAAGAATTGGATACATTTCAGGATTGAACTAATCTCGCAGCTGTCTGGTTCTTGGTGGCAAAAGCTGGCAGCGTCCTCAGGAGTGCTCTTGGGTGCGGTATGTGGCAGCAGGGAACAGCGCCACCGACGCGGGTGGCCTATGCTGCCAGCGCACAGATCTGCTGGGGGCGGCCTTGGGCCTCGGTGTGCTGTGGCTAAGCTGTGGCTAAGCTGCGTCTGGCGTCGGCAGCCGTGCCCATGCAGGGAGGTGGAGGTCGCTGCTGAACGCTAGTTCCGTGTGACCGCGCTGGATCCTGGGACAGAGCCCCTAAAGCAGGCTGACTGGGCCACTCCGTCCTCGCGGGGCGGGTAGTGGAGAGAAGGCTTCTGTGGGGCGGCCGCGGCCGCTGTGGTAGAGGTTGGCTTCGTCAGTGGTGAGAGCCTTTGGGTCCTGTGCAGACCAGACATTGGGGTCTGCCACGACAAAACCTGGGTCTTTGCAGAGAGTGCGCAGTCTGTGAGCGCTGCCGGGTCTTCGCTGTGAGGCTGCGGGGCCTCTGCAAAGGCTACCGGGGGCCGCTGCCAGGCCGGACTAGCATCCTCGCCGTTTCTGTTCCAGCTCTCTGCAGGTCTCCGCTTGCCAGCTCCCAAGTGGGTCCTTTCTGGTAGTGCCTGAAAGGCTGAGGAAGCTGGTCTCGCCCCCTGAGGGTCTTTACCCCATGACAAGAACTCGCAGACTGTGAGGGGATCCCTCTCGGCAGTGAGCTGTGCGGGCTGAGGCAGGGGTGAGGCAGACACCAGAAACTGCCCTTCCTTCCCTGCTGTGTGGTTTTGCTTGCTTGATTTTTGCTTTGTTTCTGCTCCACTCTGCCACTGCAGCTTCTTCAGTAGACTCCAGAATTTTCTCAAGGCTATTTTCCTTCGTGGGTAACTTTCCGGTTGCTGTTTGTAGGGCGGTGGCTTCTGGCTCCACGCTCTTGCTGACAGCACCCTTGCACCCCAGTTTCCTATGCCTCTCTTCCACCTAAAAAGCACCTATTTATAACCTTTGAATCTCATTTCTTTGTCCTCTGTAACTGTAATACAGCTATTTTCTTTTTATTTCGATTTCTTAGTGCTTTTATCATACCATTTAGCAGTCACTTGAGTTTTACTTTGCTGACATAGATTTTATCTTTAGCTTTATCATTCCATTTGTGAGCTGCTGAAGGATATTGGGATGAGAAAAACTAAGCTTTCCTGGTACCTAACTCTTCCATTAAGCTCATCCTTGAAAATGTTTCAACATTTGTTAGAGCAGAAGAGGACAGATACTGAGCCAATACTGAAGATCTCACGATTTCTGCGATGCTGTTGTAGTCACCTCTCCTGGAAAATACGTCCACTGCTAATTGGAGGGCTGTTTCCGCTAACACTCTGAACGAAAATACTTTTTGCTTAAAGAGGGGGGTGTTTTACAGTGAAGGCAATTCTTCACTTATGTAAGTCTTTTCTACAGCCATCATATGTTCCTTTCAAATAATAAAAAATAATTGCCTGAATATTGCATTAAAAAAAAACCAATATTTTCCAAGTTTTTAGCAGAACCTGACCATGTAGGTTAAGTCTCTGATCTCTGACTTCCAGCCATCAGAATTGACGGAAATTTCTGTTGTTTATTAAAGAAAATATCTCTCAAAATATGAACTCGACAGCAAGCATTGGAGTACCACCTGCACCTTTTAAAAATGTATATTCTTGGGTCCCACCCTATGTCTACTCATTCTGATTTTCTGGGAGTGACAACCAGGAATTTCCATTTTTAAATAAGCTTTGAAATTGATTTCAGTGGACAATGACACCCGCCCCCCCAGGTCCTCTAACTCGCCTACATCTCTGCTCCTAAGGCCTCTTTCTCCACACAACTGGAACCTTTTGACCACATATAAGTGCTATTACAGCTGACCCGGAGACAAATCTTGCTCTCAAGCTTGGCGAATTTAAAGATCCCTCACCCTATATTCATGCGACAACAAATCAAAACACCTTACTCTGAGCTTCAGTCATCACGAAAGCAACTCAAGGTAGAGCTTTCACTCTGCCTCAGTGGAAAGGAATCCTGTGCACCATGGCAGCGCAGCAGAAAATCACGGTGGTCTATTTTAAATCAGCTGGCTTTCAGGACACAAAGGGAAAATAAACTGGGAAGATTTCACTTTACATTTATTGTCGTGGATGAAGCAGAAGTAAGGGCAAGAGATCGGTCCCTCCCCCTCGCTGGGAGAGGAGAAGACTACACTATCAGGATATTGGACTAAGCTATTCCTAACAAGCTAAGAGTGGTCTGGAAGCCCAAAGAAGTAGAGACCTCAATTTTGACACCATCAGCTCCCCCTCAGCCATCGAAAGAGAAGTTACCACCATCTGCTCTCCCTTAGTTACCACAGCAGAAATTACCAGTGAAGAAAGTAGGAGAATGCTTACTGCAGTCCCTGTTCTGTGGTGACATTATCACCCCCAAAATTCTGTCCTTGCTATTCAAAGTGGGGTCCACAGACCAGTAGCACTAACATCACTTGGGACCTCGTAAGAAATGTGAATTCTTAGACCCTGCTTCCATCCTCCTCAGTCAGAATTTCAATTTTAGCAAAATCCTTAGGAGAGCCACATGTTCATTAAATTTGAGGAGCAACAGCTCTAGGAAACCACCTGTTCTAGAGAAGTCAGGAATTCCAAAATATAGTCTGTAGAATGGTAGAAGCTCTATCAGATAGGGGGCTAAAGGTTCAGGGTTTTACTTCCCACCTGAAACTCTTTCCACTTGCCTTGTGGGGCATGTGGACTAAGGTGGCAATTAATGCGGGTGTCACCACAGAGTTCCCCTGTGGTGTTGGAAGAGCGAGTAGAATTGGCTCAAGGTCACGCTGTCATTTGTTGACACTGTGATGTTCAGGTGACCACTGAAGCTCTCTCCTTCTCAGTTTCTTCACTTACAAAATAAGAATTTTACAGAATTTCAAATGAGATAACATACATGTTGGTGCATTGCAAATTCTTACCTAGTTTTTTTTTTATTATATGGATGCTTTTCAACTTTTTTTCTGATCTAAACTCCTCTCTCAAGCTCAAATCCAAAATTCACACTGCCATGTAAAGCTTAATGGAAGTCTGTTCATGGGGTATGGGAAAGAAAACCAATCAAGCTGTCAAGTCAAGAGAGGAATAAAGTACGAGGCTCAGATTAACACACTGGAATTCGAAAGAACTGGAGAAAAGGAACAGTAACAGGAGTTCAGGTTCACATCTCCACAGAAAACCAGTCCCACTGAAGAGAGAGAGTACGCCATCCTAATGCTCAGTAAGTAGCTGATACGCGGTAAATTGGATGTGTGGGTTCTTATGTGATCGAGTATCCTTCTTATACCTGATAGACTTCAACAAGGTGGAATCAGACACAAATCATTAAATACGTGATTGAAAGGTCATAAATGTCTTATCACACCTAATATCTCTTCACAAACTTGGTTAGCCAGAAGCATGGTTAACAGATTAAAGCTTAGAACTACCATCTGAGCAAGAATCACCTGAAGAGTTTTCAAAACTACAGAGACATTTCTCATTTCAATGTAGAGAAACAACGGGGCACAGGAGTGTACTTTAAAAAAAGAATGAGATGGGGAGAGGGAGGGAGGGAGGGAGGGAGGGAGAAATTTTAGAATGTTAGGGAGGCATCAGAATCCTGCCCTTTCACAAGTTTGCAATGAGATGTGAGTGGCGGGTGTGTGACATTGTCAAGACCAGTGTATGGACAGGACAGACCCCAGTGTTGTGCTCTTCCAGGAAACGAAGTGCCTTAACTATGGTCACCTTGAGTACAAGTTCAAACACTCAACTATCTCCCCACATTCACGGTCAGCTTCCCAACCCTCTCCCAGCTCCCCCCAGTGCCTTAAAATGCTTATTCAAGAAGTATTTCCTTTTGGTGTCGATTTCATTCCTCAATGAATCTTAGAGCTGAGGAGATGGAACCCCAAATTCTCTGCAGACCCCAAGTCTTAGGGGTCTGGATGACAACAGAAGACCTGGGGCCCATAAAGATGCACCAGCTCAGATGACGAGGACTGAATTCTCTCTGACATCTTCTATACTCTCCTCATGAGACATAAGTTCTGGGTAAATAAATGGAGGGCGCCCAACAGAGATAGAAACATCAGGTGGCAGAGAGGAATGACATGGCACTAGACAATCTTTGAGGCCCTATTCATTCATTCATTCATTCATTTATGTATTTTTATTACTAAAGTACCACTGTTTTACACCCTTGTTAATATTTTGACAATAAAATTCTAGCATTCTTTGCATAAATTACTGTCTCACAAAGGATAGTATAAAAAAGCTTTTGGGTCAGACAGATTTGTATCAGACCTCTATTTCTACTTGCTAGCTGTGTGTATGTGGACAAGTTACTTAACATCTCTGAGCCTTAGTTTTCTCAACTCAAAGAAATAGGAAGGGCGTTACAACGTAATGAGATAATCTGTAAGTACCCTGATAAACAGAAATGGAGGGAGAATCTGCCTCTAGGACAACATGGAATAAATAGAAATTGCGTCACGACCTCCTGCTCAATATAAACTACACTTGAACATGCTTAGGTTTTTAATTCTAAAGAAACATGGAGCTCACACAAGAAATCAGATGAGTAAACCCCTCCCCTTCCATCTTCAGCTGTACAGTCCTTGTCTTAGATTGGCTGTCTCACTGGGTACGGCTCTCCAAAATCGTGCGGCTCCAAGGTGACTTTTCAGAAGCAGAATTAAAAGCAGTATCCTGTCAAATTACATTGTGTCCATCAAAATCTCTTCTGTGGCTAATCCCTATGCTACTCCTCTCTGGTTTGTGTGAAAATGCTGTTTTTTACTGTTGATATGGCTTAATACCAATTGTGCTTATGTGTCGCCATGACACAATAGCATCTCGGGGTGTGTATGTGTATGTACATGTTTACATACACACATTTTCAGGTGATTCAATAACTCGCCAAAGTGAATTGAAACGGTCATGCATATTATTAATACTGAATATTGTGTCACTGAAAATAAGGTCTGGATTCCATTTAGTTTGACAGGAGAGCATTTTTTCTGTGTCTTTCGGATAATCTTCCCTTTGCTCAAAGAGGCCAGGAGGATGGCAAGCTTCTATCTCCCCTCGATCTTATCAGACTCATCCTGCAACTCAGAGCTCACAAGTCAAACCTCGTGTTAATGCCTCCCACCCTCTACCCTAAAGCAAGGTGCTTCCTGCAGCAAATTAAATCCTGGTGACATTCCAGTCCTTGCCAGTTCTTGAGGTAATGTGTTTTAGAGTTCTCCAGCAACTTAGAAATAAGAAGGATTAAAAACTTTGGAGGCCACCTTCCTTCAATGAAGTGCTTTTAGGCATTAGACATTCCTCAAAAATGACTGCAAAATTTCATCTTTGGTTGACATTTAAGAAAAATTTGTTTCTTGATGGCTTTGTAATGACGTTTTATGCTTCAAAGATGAGGAGCTTGACATAAGTATTTTTCATCATTATCTATTCATCAAGAAAGCCGGGATTGCCTGGGGTGAGCTGTTGCACTTCCCTGCAGTGTGCACGCACACCAGCGTACCTGCGCGAGGCATCCAGAGCAGCGCCGTTAACTCAAATGGAAGTAATACAAGCGATGCAAATTTATGGAAATATTTGAAATTGTGATGAATTCATACAAAGAAATCCCAAAATTATTCTGATGCAGGTAGGTTTCAAACATTAAGGACTCTGCTTCCACCTCCATAATCCAAGCCAGACATTGATGCAGATGGCTGCATTTTCTGGCATTTAATTGCTTCATACTCATCAGAGGTGGTTATGATGTTATCATATCAACTGAATGGGCAGAGATGATGTAAACTGGCAGCATCAGAGGCTCTGATGTCTGTATTTATAGATTATTTTATTGGCATTCTAACTTCATACAAATAAAATCCTCTAGCAAGTGCTTTTTGTGTCTGACTTTCTTTGCTCATCATACATTTTGACATTCAGCCATATCACTGTAGAATCAGTTGTTCATTCATTTTGAAATTGCTGAATAGTATTACATTGCATGATGGTAGCACAATGGGGCGGCTGGTCCACACACATATTACAGACACTTGAGTAATTTCTACTTTGGGGGGAGGGATTGAATGAGCAGTATTCTACTTGTCTCTGTATAAACATACAATTTTATTTTGCAAGAGTAAATGCCTAGGAGTGAAATTGTTGGATCATGGTTAGCGTTTATGGGAATCTATCACAGTGTTTTCCAAGGTGGTTGTTCAACTTTCCCATCCTACAGCAGAGGGTTAAAGTTCAGTTTGCTCCTTATCTGTCACCAACACTTCAATTTTGGCCATTCGAAAGTATGTTGCAATGATTCCTTGTAGTTTTATTTAGCATTTCGTTGAGGAAGATGGCGTTGGGCATCTTTTTGCATTCTCAATCGCCATCCCTACATCTCCTTTTGTATATGTTCCAGTCCTTGAACTATTTTTAAAAATCATGTCGTTTGACCTCCTGTTGTTAAGTTGTAAGTTCTTTATAAATTCTGAATATGAACCTCTTGTCAGACACATGTATTTTGAGTAGGTACTCTGTGGCTTGCCTTTTAATTTTCTTTTTTTTTTAAAGATTTATTTATTTATGCATACAAGCTGGGGAACAGGCCAGAGGCGCGGGGCGGTGAGAGGGTTCACCAGAGACAGAGTGGGGAGCAGAACAGGCAGATCAGAAATACACTGCTGAGGCGAGGAGCGGGCGAGGCAGGAGAGGTCTGCCGCACCATGTGGGATTCTCCCTGACTGGGCATCGAACTCGCATCGCGCTGCCAACAGCTCCACAGCGCAGCGCTCAACCGCTGCGCCACCAGGGAGGCCCGCCTTTTAATTTTCTTAACAGTAGATTTGAAGGGGCAGAGGTTTTTAATTCTGATGAACTTCAAATTATTGTTCTTTTCTTAGGTTTTATTTTTATGGCATATTCATTTTTGATTGCTTCACAAGAAATTACTCTAAAATTAATGCACGTTTGTTATATCACACTTTCTGTGTGTGAGGAGTCTGGACATGGCTTACCTTTGTTCTCTCTTCAAGATTTTTTAAGGCTGTGATTCAGGGGTCAATAAGCCCTGTAATATCTAGAGTTTTTAGTGGGAAAAGGCTGTTTCCAAACTCACTTAGATTAGTGGCAGAATTGATTTTCTTGCAGTGTAGGATGAAGGCCCCTGAATTCTCTCTTCCTGTCATGTGGCATCTTCCCTCAGTTACTAATGGCTGCCTACATTTCTAGAGACCACTAAGAGTTTCTTGTCACCTGATTTCTCCCAATATGGCCACCAACATTATCAGGTGTTCAAGGAAAGTCTCTAGGAGTCTACTAGCAAGTTGAACTCTAACACAATAAATCAATAACACAAAATATAATAGCATCCCATCAGGTATGCCATTATCTTGGACTATAAACAAATCACAGGGCCTATCTACACCCAAAAAGGAATGGATTACACAAAAGTATGAATACTGGGAATTGGAGATCAGGGGATCACCTTAGACTCTGTGTGTCGCATATAGTTCATGCTTTTCATGTCTGTGTATACAAGTAATGAGTATTTTCTTCTATGATTTCTTCTAGAAGTTTCATAGATTCAGGATTTGCATTTAAATCTATGATCCATTTGGAATTGTGTGTGTATGTGTGCGCGTGTGCATATGTGTGTGTGTGTATGTGTCTGGTGTGAGCTCAGTCTCAAGGTTCCATTTTATATGGCTATCTTAGAAGTCTATAACCATTTGTTGAAAACATTACCTTTTCTTACATAATTAAATAGCTGCCTTGTTAAAAAATAATTTTAGAACTAATATTATATATTAAGGTATAAAATAAAAATTTACGACATGGGTGACTTAGAGTACTAACACCAAATTTTTCTCACAGAAACCAACTTGACAAGTCGATTCTGTTGGATTGCATGTTTTTCTTTATGCCACCACCACATTCTATTGGTTTCTGTAACTTTAGAGCAGTGGTCTAAAGCAGTGGCAAATTTGTTCCCCAAGAGGGTATTTGGCAATGTCTTCAGATAACTCTGCTGTTTTCACTTTTCTTTATTTATCCTCAGGAACGTATTTTTAGTTTTTAGTGTACAGATGTTGCTTATATTGATTAGTTATTTCCTGGTTTAATACTATTTAAATGGTATTGTTAAAATTTTAATTAAAATAGTTTGTAATTTGTGTATAGAAATTAAACTGATTTCCTATATAGACATTGGATTCTCTAGCCTTGATAAGTTTGTTTTAATTCTAGTATTTTCATGGATTAGTTATGATTTTATAAATTGAAAATTACATCATCTGCAAATACAGACAAGTATAATTCTTTCAGTTCAAATTTAATAATTTTATTTATTTTGTTTGCTTTATTTCACTATTATCTCCAATAAAAGATTGAAGATTCATGAAAGAACAAACCTTTTGCATTGCTGTTTACCTTAAAGGGTAAATATTCAGTCATTTTATTAATGTGAGCTATGTTTCTCTAATGCTCTCTGTTAGGTTGAACAAATTGATTTTTATTGAATGTTGGTTCAGAGTTGTTATAAATTGGTTTTGGATTTTTTAAACTTCTTTTTCTGTTTATAATATAATGACCATATGATTTTTATGCTTTATCCTGTTAATATAATAAAATGCATTGAGTGGTTTTAGAGTGTGAAATGAACTTGCATTCCTGGGACAGGCAATTTTTAACCATGATATATTATATTTATATATATTGCAAAATTCTATTTACTGATGTCTTTTAAGTTTACATCCATGTTTCTGAGAGAGGTTGGCATTTAATTTTTTTTTCTCAGAATGAGTTGAGATACTTTCCCCTCATCTATATTTTGTGAAAGTGTTGGTCTACGTTTATCTTATTGATTACACAAATTGTAGATGAAATTCATCAGTGAAATTGTTTTGGCTCAAGGCATTCTTTCTGAGAAATTTTTTTAATACTGAAATAACTTCTGTAATAGATATACAGCTCTTTATGTTTTCTGTGTTTTTCTTCAGTTTTGATAAACTGCTTTAAAAAGAAATTATCAGTTGCAACTAAATCATACTTTGATATAAAATTGTTATATTGTTGGCTTAATAGTATTTTATATGCATTTTTATTTACTTAGTATTTTTACATTTAGCATGTCACATTTTATTAATTTCTTGTTGATATATCTGATTTTTATTACTTCAAATCAAAAAAGAGATCACATCCTCTTTCCCATCTTGACATATCCAATAATAAACGCTTCTTGGTGGGTATAAGTCATCAGTTTGTTCCTCTGAATCAGTTGGATATTTCTAAACTTCCACAGATTCTGCCTCAAATTTTGTGTTTACCTTTTTATTGTAAATCTTTGCTTAGTTTTCAGAGCTATGCTCTAAAATTTGTGAAAGGTTGTCTTGATCTCGAATTCTTCTTGCTTTGTCATGTTTCTTCCATATACTGCCCTACGTACTTTCACAATCCTCCTATTGCTTTAACTTGTTAACCATAAAGATGATCTCAGATGTAGCTAATTTCAACTTGTGCTTATTTTCATTGATACATATGAGAGATGGGGAGGGAGAAAGCTCTCAAGAGACTTCCGGTTTATCTTCATGTCACCCTAACAATGAAAAATTCCTTTAGAGAGAGTCAGAGGACCCTGTGGAGTAATTCTGGAAGGAAGCATCCAGCCTTATGTATCGTCTCCTTCTTCACTTTCCTCTTCTACTGCTTGTCTATTGAATCTTCAGAAAGTGAGATGTTCAAAACAGTAATTCTTTTCAACAAATAGGTTTTCTTTTGGTTGGAGGAATCGGTAAGGACATCATCTTCCTGCCTTTCACAGTCTTTTCATCTTTGAGCATTTTTGAAGTTCTGATCCTCAATCTCCTCAGCCTTATCTTTCATGATCATTTCTTCCTCAACTGTATGTTATTTTCCACTTTCTATTTTCTCTTTCCCTGAGCCTTTTATATTCTTCTGAGTCTCCACAAATATGCTGCTGTCTAGCATCGCCTTCTTTCTTTTGAAGGCATTTCCTCAGATGCCGTCGCAGGACCTTTCCTTTGGAGTAAGCCCATGTCAGAAGAAATTCCTTCATCGTACCATTAAACACAGCCAGCCAGGCAAAGTGAAGAAAAGACTTTCTCATGGGAGCCAAGGCTCCGAATTGTTCTTCCTGGCTTTCTTTTTCTGGCATTGGTGTGAACGTGGGGATTCGACTGCATGCTCCGGTCACTGGCAGTTTCCATCCTGGAGCTGAGTGACCTCTCCTGATGAAAATGCTCCGTGTTTTTTATAAAATCGCATGGTTTTGACTTCAGGGTTTTCCTTTTAATCAAATGGCCTTCACCTGCAGTTTTAACTTTATCTGGAGGTGGCAATATTTGGGGAACAGCCTTGTATCCCTTCTTTCTTAAGTTCATCTCCCTGTCAGAGCATCTCTTTGTCTCATACAATTTCAAGGCAGCTTTCTGACAACATAGCAGATGTTTGCTTATAATTAAATTAGTATCATCTTTACCACAGGATTATAGAGAAAGTCCATGACTTCCCTCACAGGAACTCAGTGAAATAAGATTGTGTTGTACAATGTTCTTGGGCAGGGTTTTACCATAGCCCAGGTCATAGAAAGGACTTCTCTTTTGTTTCCTAAGATTTATTTATTTTTCATTTTTATTGAAGTGCCATTGTTTTGCAACACTGATTATGATTTGGAGGTACAGGATCACACCCTTCAGGTGTCTGTCATCACACCACACCTACCATCAGGGCACTGCAGTCCTCCCCCATAGTCCATTGTGCCCCTCCCACTTCGTTCTTCCCCTTCCCTCTACCGCTTGCTACCCTTAATTCTATACTCAGATTTATATGGTTTGTTACTGGTTTGGTTTTATCTGACCCATTTTGAACAGTCTATATTTGTCTTTCTCAAATTACTTTCCATTAGATTACTTTCCATTATCCCTTCCCATTCATGCATGTTGTCACAAATGGCAAGCGTTTATCTTTTTTATAGCTGAGTGGTATTCTACTGTGTATATATAACATGTCTTCCAAATCCATTCATCTATATTTGGGCACTTAGGTTGTTTCCATAACTTGACTATTGCAAAGAGCGCTGCAGTGATCATAGGAATGCAGACATCCCTTTGAATGAGAGTTTTTGCATTCTATGGGTAGGTACCTAGGAGTGGAACTTCTGATCCTATGGTAGATCTACTTTTAATATTTTGAGAAATCTCCATACTCTTTGCCATGGGGGCTCTACCCATTTACATTCCCCAAAGAGTTTATGGAGCTCCTTTTCCTCCACATTCTCACCAGCACTTACTATTTCTGTTCTTTTCTGATATGGGCCATTCTCAGGGATCTAAATTGCTATCTCACTGTGGTTTTGTTTGCATTTCCTGACAATAAGTGATGATAAGCATTTTGATAGGCCTGTTGGCCATCTATATGTCTTCGCTTGAGAAGTACCTATTTAGCTCTTCTGCCTGTTTCTTGATTGGGTTATTTGTTTTCTTTTTGTTGAGTTCTATGAGTTCTACATCAAACTAAACAGGTTCTGCACAACGAAAGAAATTATCACTGAAACAAAAAGACAACCAACTGAACGGGAGAGAATGTTTACACACCAGGCATCTGACAAGTGCTTACCTACGAAGATCCTCTACAAAGAACTCATACAACTCAACAAAATAAAACGACCTATCATCACTTATCATTAGGAAAATGCAAATCAAAACCACAATGAGATACCATCTCACTCCTGTGAAAATTGCCCTTTTCAAAAAGCCCCAAACCAACAAATTTTGGAGAGGGTGTGGAGAAAAATGAATCCTCATACACTGTTGGTGGGGCTGCTGCTTCCCTGTTAAGCATCACCCTGCCTAATGCTGTGCTTTCTGTACTTTATTTTTCTGGCTGATTAAGAGATATAAAAATTGAGATCTCTTCCAGAAAGTCCTTAAGATAAAGCAATATAACTTCTAAAATTATTCTCTGAGAGAGAATATAAAGATTTTTTTTCACTGTTTCTATGCTCTTCTATTCATATTACCGATATATTCGTTTCTGGATGCACGTCTCAATTTGGCAGTTCAGCAAGTTGACCATACAATACTTACTGTGAAGCACAACCAGAATTTCAGATACTGATCAGTTTAACTTTTAGAAAGCATACAGAGAATGCACATTTCTTCCTTTGAAAGATACTGAATTTCAGTAACAATAGTTCCAGTTGATCTTGCTTTATATAAAATTGGGAAGAATTAGATAACCAACTTTGTAGGTAGCATTAAAAATGGTATTCTGTGTTATAACTGAGTTTTGCAAACACAGATTTGCCCAAAATAGTCACTTCTGCGCTATTACTTTACAGGACATTTTGTCTGTGCTTCACCTTACCAGCCTGAAGCCAATGATTATACACACTAGCATACGTTTTCATATATGTTTTCATAGCACGTAGCATAGTAGTGTTCACTGTGTTTAAATATTAGATTAAAAACACACTGTTCATTCTGTATGGTGTATTTCAGAGCTTGTTACCACCAAATGGTATGAAGTTAAGTATAGAGCTTGGACAGTCTTCTCAGTTGGGAAATGATTGCATATTGGCGACACTTTCCATATCGGTGTATTTCTTCACCGCATGATTTCATGCTTTGGTTGATGATGATGGTGATGGTGATGGTGATGGTGATGGTGATGCTTTGCATTTTGTTATGTCATTTGCATTTATTTTTTCCTTTAACCATAGTTACCATCTTGGAAGGTAGGTTCCACTCAATGCTCATATTACATATGAGAAAACTGAGGCTCAAAAATGCTATATGACTTGATAAAATTCACACAGGTTATAAAAAATAGGACTGCCTCATCCAAATACTGCACTTCTAACAATTTCATTATATTACCTCACTTATTCTTACAATATTATTTAGTCATTTATGTAAGATTTTTCACATATTTTACCTTACATTAGCCTTTCCATTTTTATATCAAATAGACTTGAAGCATAGCCAGAGTTTCAACCCAGGTTTATAAAATCACAGGCCAAGTGTGCTTTCCAGTAATTTACACCATCTCCCTAACATGAACTACTTACTCTAAAGCATTTACTCTTACCCATCAATTCCTAGTTTTTCTCAGATTTAATCAAGGAATTGAGCTCCCAGAATTCAGAATTAAGGAGATGCACTCTTTTTCACAATATATGCCTTAAACATAACAAATAGAGAATTGCTAATTCCAACAATGAAATGTCGGAGCCAACATTAAGCCATTTTGCCCTCTTCCATCAAGAGCTTGATTAATTCATAACCTAATGCAGCTAGCCTTTTATTCAATATATATTTTCTGATCACCAGCTTTACCCCTGATGTTCTGTTAGGCACTGGAGCACATCTGGATTAGTTATGGATATCATGAAGAAAGTAGAAAGTTACAGAATGCACTGTGAAATATAATAAAGGTGTATGCGAAGTGAATAAGGAGTATAAAGGATGGGGTGATTATGTCTGATGGTGCATAGGAATGTAGAGAATCAAAGAAAGTTTCACAGAAGAGGTACAACTTAAACTTTAAAGAGTGAATTGAATTTCAACAGGTAAAGTGAGAGGACATGCTTTAAAGTAAAAGAAACAGGATATCAAAGGCTTAATGATATAAAAATAGTATATCAGAGGCAGAAAGACTAATTAGCAGACTATCTTGCAGTATCCAAAGGGGAAATAATGAAAATCTGAATTGTCAACATATTAGTGGAAGATACAGGAGATACTAAAATGGTGAAATCAACAGTAATCATGATTGGCTCAGTGAGGGAAGGAAAGAGGATTCTACGGTGCTTTGTAGATTTCTAGTTTGCTGACTGGGCAGATTTAGTTCTGTTCAGTGAAGTGATTATGTCAACTATGACCTGTGAGGCGTTAATGAGTTAGGATATCCATGACCTTAATGTGTTGCCCAGGTCTCCTTTGCCAGCTGACATCCAGCTGGGCTCAGTCAACTCAAGGAACTGATGGAGGACTGGAGTGTGGGGAGAAGGGAAGAACCAGAGTATTGATTTTCTCTCTTTGCCTTAGGTTAGCTTCTTAGTGGCAACTGCGTCCTGTGTGGCTTTGGTTTCCCCTTGTAATGGTAGCTAAAGCCACGCTCCTTGGTCTCCTGAGCTTTAGTAACCCTACTTCTTCCTTTTGTCTTCCAGTATAAGTCTTTCATGGTTTCTGATATTTCTAATGTTCAGCAACCTCAACCTCACTGTCTACTCTGACTGCTCAATTGTTCTATCACTCCCACAAAGAATTCCTTGCATTCAAGTCTTTGTCTTAAATAGTCATGTGTTTCTTGCTTTTCTGGGTTAGAACTGTAGCAATACAAATGGTCGGTAATGCCAAATGCTGCAGTGTTTAAAAGGGAAAATAACTGAGAAGAAACCAATGGGTTTTACAATTAGGTGTGGGTAACCTTTGGGAAAGCAGTTGGAGGAGAAAGCCAGATTGCTCTGAGATGAGAAATTGATACATGAGGAAAAGAAAGCAGCAGATACCAGCAGCATTTCCAAGAAGTTGAGCAGTAAAAAAAAAAGTGTGTGTCAGAGAAAGCTGACAGTTAGATGGACTCAAAGGAATATTTTCTATTGTGTTATGTTAGGTTTTATTCAATTTAAAAAGTCAATTGGATATTTAGGACATTGAATGACTCATTCAGGGATGTTCTGTCTCAGGATCACAGGTACACTTGCCTCACAGCACACACGTGTGGTCACGTGCTCCCATGCATCACCTTCGTACTGACCGTAGTTGGAGCATCTCCAAGGAGATGGCTCTAAGGCTCCATGGCTCTAAAAATTCCTTAAGATTTGTGTCAAAAGTAGAATTTGCCCATCAAGAAACAATACAGATTCATTAGGTATTAACAGAGATATCATTTCCACATCAAGGGAGGTCATAATAAGGACATAATACTTCGTACAAATGGGATATTTATGATTGTGTGTCCCTTTCCGAGCAGCCCATTTTTTAAAAATTTATTTTATTTATACATACAAGCTGGGGTACAGGCCAGAGGTGTGAGGGGGTGAGAGGGTTCACCAGAGACAGAGTGGGGAGCAGAACAGGCAGATCTGAAATACACTGCTGAGGGGAGCAGCGGGCGAGGCAGGAGAGGTCTGCCCCGCCATGTGGGATTCTCCCCGGCTGGGCGCCGAATTCACATCGCTGCTGCCAACAGCTCCACAGCGCAGCACTCAACCGCTGCACCACCAGGGAGGCCACCAGGGAGGCCCCCGAGCAGCCCATTTTTGAAAGAAGATGTTAACCCTTTGCACTTGAGGCTTTTTTCGTGTGGGCGAACCAGCCACTCGAGACGACTTCAGCTGTATTAGGGAAGCGTTTTACAGGTACTTTGAAATCATGTTATACTCAAACAAATGTGTACAAATAATAAAATTTCACCAATTTATTTTTACATTGAATACAACAAAATCTGTTAAATATTACACTCTGTAATTTGTTTTTGTGTGATATTTAGTGAAACAGTCCCCAAGATGCAGCCTCAGTTTGTCAGGACACGTATCACAATGCTAAGTTGAGACTAACTAAGCTAAGCTAAGAACTGGCTGAGGATGCAGGCCGAGCCTGGTCCATGAAAGTCATTGTGATAAGAATATCTTATCACACATCGGAAATAAACGTACTGACTTCCAAACCGCTCGGGTGCCCTAGCTGCGCCACTTGAGTGGATGCATTAAACCGGGGGCCATAGCAGCGCCGCCCTAGTGGACGCATTACACCCGGGCGCCGGAGCGGCGCCGCTCGAGTGCAGAGGGTTAATACTTTTGAGGGAATCTTAAAGACAGGAAGCCAGGTGCCCTATCATAACATCAAGAATTAAGATAACTAAATGGAAGGCTTTGGACTGAAGTGAAGATTTAAGGCATTTAGCAGAGAATAGACATGAAAGGATGTGATTCCCTAGTTGTAAGTCTGTTGCGTGGAAAAGGTGTAGGGAATTGGTGTGTGAAGAGTACCTACTAAGTACTAAGTATTTTCATTCTCACAGAAACACCTTATGTAGTAACTATATTAACTCTGCAGATGAGGAAACTCAAAGCCCAGGCTGATTAAGAAATGTATTGAATATTCACAGCTGTTAAGAACAGTTATTCCTTCTAATGAAGCACAGTACAGATTAAACAGATGAGTTAAACTTAGGGAGAATGAATTGAGTTGGTATCAATGAGAAACGAAGGACCACTCCTTATCACCTAAGTTCTCAATCCAAGTGCAGTTTAAAAAAATTGTCTAATAAAACAAGTGGACCAAAACCTCCTTCCACACCTAAGGGGAAGAGACTTGTCGTGGGAGCAGTAGAGATTATGATTAAAAATTAAACTGGACTAGGGGCCTCCCTGGTGGCACAAGGGCTTAAGTCTCAGCACTATGAAGCTATCAGCAGCCACTGCAGCACGAGTTTGATCCCCACCCAGGGAGCTGACCCACAGGGCGCAGCAGACCTCTCCTGCCTCACCCGCTGCTCCCCTCAGCAGTGTACTTCAGTAGATCCACCTGTTCTGCTCCCCACTCTGTCTCTGAGGAATCCTCTCACCACCCCCCACCTCTGGCCTGCACCCCAGTTATTGTATGCATAAATAAATAAATAAATAAATAAATAAATAAATAAATAAATCTTTTTTAAAAAGGAAATTAAACTGGACTAGGACAAAGGTTTCTTGTGTGCCTGCCTTCAATGGTACCTCCTCCCGCTCTGGCACTGGCTGGCCCAGTATGAGCCTCAGCCCCGCTGTTCCCCTCTGCGCCAACAAAGTGAGCCCAGTCCTGCTGTCTTTGCTTTTGAGCAGAATGTGTCCTCACGGGTCAGTTTCATCCGGTCCTCTCCCGAAGCCCGCCTGCACCCCTTCTTCACGTCCACATCCAGCCTCATATTCCATCAACACCTGCATATCAATGTTACCTGGTCTGACCTTGCGTCACCTTAGATTTCTGCTTTCTGAATTTCTAACTCACTAGTCATATAAACAAAATGATATTCCTTTTCCTTCTAAGTCAATAGGTGAATTGCAGCAATGGCAGAAAACATAAAATGCCTATGCTCCCTTGCACACGGTGAGCTCTCAGGGAATATATACTGAATACACAGAATGGATCGAATGCTTGGGTTCAGGCACACTTTCAAGACGCAGGATTCGATGGGCTCTGAACCGATACCTTATCTCAATGTTTAATGCCACTCCTTGTCAGGCTCTTCTTCCTAGTATCTTGCCTAAATCCCTCATGATGCAATTTACACTCCATTCTCCTTGTTATGTCCTAAGAGGAGATTGAGACCAGCTGGTGAGTATTCTCCGTGTAATAGCTCTTTATACATTTAAAGACAATTATTAAATCCCCTCTTGGTCTTTTATTTTCCAAGCTGAATAGTCCCAGTTCCATTAACCTTTCTTCCTAGCCCTTATTTTTAAATGATTGAATCATTTAAAATGTTTGGTAGATAATTCCTATAAAATTATGCTATTGTAATATTAATAAAATCTATGTCTTAATTTATATACTATAACTTTGATTTAGGTATCTAGATTCACCTGATGATTTGTAGTGCTTTTTGTGATTTACTATTAGTTGTATACCATGGAATTATTCATTTATTCAGTCCTTCCATAAGCACATCCAGAGTCTGGCCTCTTCTCACTACCTTCGGTGCCGCCATTTTTGTCTAAGCCACATCACCTGTCACCTGGATTACTGCAGTCGCCTCCCACCCATCTCCTTGCTTCTACCCTTGACCTTCTGGAGTATCTTCTCAACAGAGAAGTCAGAGAGCATACTTAATGTATAGGTCAGATCAGGGCATTCATCTCTGTTCACACTTCCACACTGATGCCCCGTTATTCTCACTGAATACACAACAAGGCCAACGATATCCTTTTGATCTGTTCGTCTATTAGCTCTTTCACTCCTTATCTTACTACCTGAATTTCTCCTTCCCTGCCTCCACTGCAGTCCCACAGACCTCCTTGCAGTTCTTCAAACCTGCTACACATCACTCGGCCTCAGAGCTTTTGCCCTTTCTCCCAGTTCTTCACATAGTGCACTCCCTGATTTTAAGTCCGTATTCAAGTGACATCACTCTGCTTAAGACAGCAAAGCATCACCAGCATTTCCAATTCCTCTTATGCTGTCATATGTTCTGTCTGCATAGTTTATCACCTTATCATCATACAGTATTAGCCATTTTTCACATTTATTGACCATTTCCCCTCCATTAGAATTGAAACTGTGCTGTTATATCACCAGTGCCTACAAACATCTCTAGTGTTTGCTACATTTGTTTTGGATAAATGAATGAGTGAATGAATGTTTATTATTTGCAAGGAATTGTTGACCAATGGCTTGAAATATCACACACACACACACTCACGCTTTTTTACCCTAATTGGTGATATGAATTGAGAGTATAAATTCAATTGTAAAATAAGCATTATGTACTTAATACATATAGTATACTAACTACAGGTACAGAAAATCTAAGACCTGCCTTCTAGAATTCTAGGCCTGCAAAATATCATACAGAAAACAGATTCATGGCAGGTGACAAGGCTTGAGAACTGATTAGGGGACACAAAATTTTCTGAATTAGATGCCACGAAGATAAAGTTATCTGTCTCACCCTGGCCTTTGATATCTCTTCCAGAATGGGAATCCTCACCTCAGTGGCCCATCCAGAGAGATTACCCTTCTCTACGCTGCCTTTCCTGTAAGTAGGAAGCATTTCTCTAACAGTGCATTGTGTTTATGACTTTTTTCATTGGTTATAGTTAATCTCGTGAGTGAAAATGATATTCTGTGGTGGTTTTCATCTCCTTATTTGTTAAGGATGGAGTCTCTCTATGTGATTGGCATTACTTGCATTCTTTCCTATGGGCCATTTGTAAGAGACTTAAACCACCGTCCTACACTGGTGCGCCTCCAGCCTAATATGAACATGCCTGAGGGCAGTTCTTCTAAGTTCCTGCGTATCCTAAGAATCCTGGTCGAAAAATCTGTCCGAGCCCAGCAGCATAGACAAGTCATCCTCAAAATCTACATGTCACAGCTATTTGCCTTTGTAATGATTCAACTCACACGAGGTCTTTATCACATCTACAGCACTGCTGCTGAGTGCTTCGCTGTGTTCACGAGGGTGGGAGATGAAAATGGCAGGAGAGCCTTTCCCAGAGAAATCACCTCCAGTTCTTGAGTGCAATAACGCCATCAGGGACAGTGTAGCCTGGGATACAGGATGATCCACCAGCAGGAACACACGGGAATGTTTATCAATATTCCCAAGTTCCTAAAGCCAAATGGTCTATTTTAGGTGAGAAGGAATGTGGCTGAATAAGGCAAAGAAATTGATGGTGTGGGGAGCTGCGCTGGGAGAGGCATAGTGGACAGTGGAAAGAATCTCTACCCTAAATGCTTGCGGGCATGAGGTGCCTTTTACAATTCCTGCTCTTTGTAACATGTATCAATGCTTTGGTTAGGCTTGGGAGCAGGATGAGGTCAGGATGTAGAAGCATGTTGTGCTCGCTCTCATGGCTTGTGCACTGTGAAGAAAAGGATGCCCCCCCATGTGTAATTAGGGCCTGAATAATGAATATGTAACATAGTACCCTTTTTTGAAAGTTGTTACACCATGCTGGACAGGCAAGGGTGTGTGTGTGGGGAGAGAGAGAGAGAGAGAGAGAGAGAGAAGGAGAGGGAGAGGGAGGGGGGAGGAGGAGGAGGTGGAAAGAGACAGAAACAGATTGGACTGGGTTTGTTTTTTTTTTTGTAAACTTCACTTTCTGAACCCTTGGAAAGCTTTTTCAAGAGTGGGACTAAGTGCCTTTATTCAGTTTTTGAGTACTTGATCATTGTAGAGGAGAAATAGAGAAATAGGATAACACATTCAAACACTGAGACTATTTATTCAGAACCAAGAAAATGGAGGTCTACTACAAGTCTCCTTCCCCCCCCTTTTTTTAAAATATATATTTTTATTGTTATTTATGTCTTTTACATTTGGTATTCCCCTTGGGTAGCCCACCACCAATTCACCTGTGATCCATCTCCATGGTCCCTTGTGTTCTTTTCTATTCCATTTTGTGCCCTTTTCCTTCCCTCCCTCCGCCTCCCTCCTCCCCCCCCCCCACTGATTGTCTCTCTCCCACCCGGCCTCCCTATAGTCCTGTTATAAGTGAAACCCATTACTTTGATGACCTAGGGCCCTAAGGACCAGAGTGAACTTGAGAACTTATGATTGGTTGGGGACCTTGGGGAAGGGGCAATTAGGCTCTGCACAGAGATGTTCCGTAAGGAAAAAGGGATATAAATGCGTATTATTAGTGAAATTAACTATGACTATGTAACTGTGATTACTCCCTTTTATTAAAATGTACGTGACAGAGTGTTGCAAAACTAGGGAAAATAAAAAATACTATGGATTTTAAGTAAAATCTTAAGGTTTATGTTTTTCTTCTCTCAAATATACAAATTCTTTGATGCCCCCTGGAAACAGCAATACCATATATCAAAGCAGGAAAAAGGGTGACTGAGCAGTGAGGTAAAGGGCATGAGTTAAAAAAAATGCTCAGCTCTTAGGGAAGATGGCAGCCGTCTAGGCTCTGTGTCCCCATAAAGCATATTCTAGAAATGTGGGTACTTGGATCCCCCCCCCCTCACTTCCCAGACTCGGCCAGTGTAGCCTGCTCTTGGCTTCTGGATCCACCTCTCGTGCATAAGCACGTCGTGGAGGACTGGGTTCTCCACTTCTTCCCCAACTTCAACTTCTTCCCCAACACCTCACTTCCTTAGAATAGCCTTTCTGTGGCATTGTAGAAGAGTGGGGCGGCTTCCTTCACAACAGCGGTATTTGGTTCGGCAGTGCAGGTCAGTGCTGATGCCAGTTTACTGGATTACAGTGTGTGTGGCAAGGCAGGTGCCCATCTTTATTTTTGTATTTATTTCTGCATACAAGCTGGGGTGCAGGCCAGAGGTGTGGAGTGGTGAGAGGATTCACCAGAGACAGAGTGGGGAGCGGAACAGGAGGATCTACTGAAATCCAATGCTGAGGGGAGACAGGAAAGGTCTGCTGCACCGTGTGGGTCAGCTCCCTGGCAGGGAATTGAACCCATGTCACAGTGGCTGGTGATAGCTTGATATTGCTGAGACTTAATCCCTGCAATGCCAGGGAGTTCCCCACCCACGCCCCTGCCATCTTTGTTTAAAAGAAAGGCTAAGAGCCTTGTTTTAAAAAGTGATGTTTACTCCAGATCAGTGATCCATTTTATGAGTCTCAATATTGTTTTTTGTTTTGTTTTGCCTTTGGGTTCTGATGTGCATTAGACCAACAGCCCTACATATTTTTCCCCTTAAACTGATAGAGAATTTTCTTATTCATTGAAATTTCCCTAATCCTTCAACCCTACACCCTTCTATCTGAAGAAGAAAGATTATTCCAGGACCTGGAGTCAGGGACGTGATTTGACTCAAGCAGCACAGTAATGCTGGACTCTCTTTCATCGTGGCTCGGGACCACTGAGGAGTGGGGAAGATCCCACAGTGTGAGCAGAGACACAGCTGCAGCTGATCCAATAGATTTAAAAGATCTAGCTGGTTTGGGAAAATAATAAAATTAGAGCTGCAAATTAAGTTTGAGAACTAAATCAATCTTTTGATTACTGGATTCAAGTTAAAGGGCATGAGGAAAAGCTTTATAATCTTCCCGGCATGCTTGCCTGTTTCTAGTCGGGCATGCTGACTGCAGCATAATGCCACACTTCCTTTTATTAAAATGTCAAATTCTATTCAGCTGGAAATTTCCTTAAACGCCAGAGAAGGTTTATATTGAACACACCTGACTGACTCTTGGGTTTCTCTCAATTAAGTGAAATGTTGGTAGGTTGGACGGCGCTTCCTCGGAAGGAGTGGGAACACGGTCCTGTGTATAGTCTCCTGTACCTGACCTGCCTGACATAGGGAGAAATCTCACTCACTCTGACGAGAGTCCTTCTTGATGTTGAGACTTGATTAAAATAAGGTGAGTTGAACAAAAGCAATGAACGTCATGCAAATGACTAGAAACCATAATGTGAGGGCATGCTCGTCAGAATCTGCCAGAGAAGAGAGGTTAAGGTCTCAGAATCTGTTCTGCAAAACATGCAGCTGACGGTGCTGGCCAGCACTGTAGAACCAGTTGGTTTGTGCCGGCTTGTTTATTCTGATGAGAGAAAATAGTTCCGTAAGAACTAGCAATGACCTGCCTCAGAAACTGAATCTAAGTTTTCAGAAATGTGACACTGTGCTACTTTCAGATGTGCATCTTAGTCAGACACTGGAATATTATGTAAGAAGAAACCTGCATCCTCTCTATCAGGGGCAGCCTGGACCTGGAGAACTGGTCCCTATGAATCTCACCCGTCAGTTTTTCTGAAAAGCAGTTAAGACCCAGTAATCCACTTTTTGGAAGTTTGTCTAAATCAGACCTCACCTCAGAGTCACTAATAATTTGCATTATGATTATGTATAATTACTAGAATTATGCAGGGATCAGCAACTATGACATCCATAGTCTGATTCACTGACACATAAACATTCAGATGTTCTTATCTCTTCTTTTGGAGTCTATAGTAGACTTACAATTGTATTCATGCCATTTTTATTCACATTTATTTGATGACAGCTTTATTGAGATAGAATTCACAAATCACAGAATCCACCTTTTTAGGGTGTATGATTCAATGAGTGTTATAGTAGCAGAGTGATGCAATTAGCAGCACTGCATAATTGCTGGATATGTTCATCGGCTCAGAGAAACCCTGTCTCCATTATCAGTCACTCCCTATTCCCTCTACCTCCAGCTCATGGCAAATCTACTTTCTGACTCAGTGAATTTACCTATTCAGGCTCTTTAATAGAAATTAAATCACATAATATGTGTTCTTTGTGTCTGCTTTTTTGGGGGAGGACTGGTTTCAGACAGCATAAGATTGTCACTGTTAATCCATGTAGTACTATTTATCACTCTTTCATTCATTTTCTTGGCTAAAAAACATTCCATTGTATGTATATACAAATGCATGTTTATCCTATAATGAATTGATGGACAATATGGGCAGTTTCCACCTTTGGGGTACTATGAGTAATGCTTCTATGAATATTCCTGTACAAATGTTCCTGTGGATATGTTTTCAAGCATTTGGGGTATATATTTGGATGTGGAGTTACTGGGTCATTTGAAAAATCTATAGTTAACTTTTTGAAGAACTGCCAAAACGTTCTCTGTAGTGGTCACATCATTTTACATTCCTACCAGCAATGTATGACAGTTCCAATTTCTCTAAGTCCTTATTTGTTATCATCTCTCTTAAAAAAAAAAGTTAGCCATCCTAGTAGATCTGAAATGGTTTATCATTGAGGTATTCACTTGAATTTCACTCATGATTTTTGACATTGAACATCTTTTCATCTGTCAATTGGGCATTTCTTTATTATCAAATCTTGGCAGCTTCTATCTTGGAAGTTCCGTCTCACTCTGTCTTGCATCTCTTGTCTTGGCTAAAGTTAGCTGCTGTGCCAAGAGGCAGTACTTTGAGGGGGATCATATGTGAAGGAACAAGGCCTACAAAACACTACACCAATGACGTGAGAGGGGTATTCTCCCTCCTTCAACAAAGGAAGTGTACCAGATCTACTTGGTGTACATTTTGGTTGCAACTTAAAGAAGCCACTCCCAGATTCCCAATACACAGTAAGAAAGATAAATAGCTTCTTGCTTTAAATCACATAATTTTAAACTAACTTGTTCTGCAACAATAGAAAACACACAATGACTAGTAAAGAAACGTATGCTTATGATCTTCTGTGACAAGAGAATTATTGTTCATGAAGCAGTCAATCTAAATCTAGATTACAAATAATTTATAAAATCTCTTTCAATCAAAAATGAAAAATATTTCATAGTTTCTATATTCATTGTCTACCCAGGACCATATTTTAATAACCTTTTGGATATAACTTCAGTTTGATCTTGAAATAAAATAAGGCAGCGATACCTAGTTTGACTCCCTAGTATATGAAGAATATTTTGCTTCGGGATGGCTGTGGAGTGAATTGTGTCATCCACAAAATTCATGCATTGAAAACTTAACTTCCAGTGTGATGGTATTTGGAGCTTGAGCCCTTGGGAGAGAATTAGGTTTATTGAGGACATGACAGAAGTACCTTATAAGAGAAAAGAACTCCAGAGCTCCCTCTCTCTCTGCCATGTGAAAAGGCAGCAAGATGTGGCCATTTCAAGCCAAAACCCATCAGTATTGTGAGAAACAAATGTCTGTGGTTTAAACCACCCAGCCTATGGTATTTTGTTGTAGCAGACTAAGTAAGACCAGAACCTTCAGTAAATGGGAATGAAATCATTTTAGTTATTTTTAGACTTGCCTCTAAAGTTTCAGACATATATAGAACAATCAATGCTTTCCTTCTACATAGGCGAGCCCAAACTTTGCTATATGTGAAGATTTAAAGAAAGGTGCCCAACTCAATATTTTCTTAGGAGATGAGTATATGAAAGCCAAGAAGTATTGAACAACAACAAAAAATAGACAAATGGGACTACATCAATCTTCAAAGTTCCTGTAACATAAAGGAAATGAACAAACATAATTAAAAGGCAACCTATTAAATGGGAGAAAACATTTGCAAACCATATATATGACAAAGGATTAGTATCCAACAATATGAGGAACTTATGTGATGCATACATAAGGAGTACAGATATCTCTTCAAGATAATGATTTCTATTATTTTGGTTGCACATTTCAAAGGTATTCGCAGGACAGATCCCATGTTAAGTGTTCTTTTGACAATACACACACACACACACACACACACATCCCATATTTGGGGCAATTCAAATCCAGTAAATAGAAATCTATTCATTAGCATGATTAAGCATTGAAGAAATGTAGTCATATCAATATTCCTTCCAATAAACTTAAATAAATGAATTAAATATTTAATAGAAAACAACAATATGGCATATTCAATATTTTTCTTGTGTTTTTATTCCTGTAGCAGGAAGGATTCAAAAAATTAGAAATCATTAGTCTGCACTGAAAAATACATGTATTATTATATTGCCTAAAGTAAAATATTAAACGATTTTCTCTAATTTACTGTCAACATTATTGAACTGATGGTTAAAGCAAAATACCATTTTAAAGAAAATTTACTGTACTTTGTAGAGAATATCCATCACATGCTCGCAGTATCACTACTTGGCTAATCGTGATTGCCTTTTTCATTTAGTTAAAAAGAAAACAGCAAAAAAAAAAAAACCCTCAGAATAATAACCCTTCTAAAAATAAAATGCTGTTCTTTGTCCTCCTATTTAATCATCCTGACTTTCACTAAAGCAAGTGACTCTGGTACTCATTTGTGCCAATAGTTTCCTCTGGAAGGATTCTCAGTAGAACCTTCCAGGTGCTCTGGGCATCCTTCACCAGAACGCAGAGAAACGCCCAAGTAAAAAAGTATATCCACTGTCGTCTGTCCCAGGTGATCCCTCCTCTCACTTCCATTGTTATAAGCATGCCCCTCCCCCGCCAGACCCAACTCTCCACATTTCTACTTAAAGTTGGCATGAGCTAGAAATTGCAAAAATAACCTCTCCTGCCTCGCCCGCTGCTCCCCTCAGCAGTGTACTTCGGTCTATCTGCCTGTTCTGCTCCCCACTCTGTCTCTGGTGAACCTTTTCCCCGCTCCACGCCTCTGGCCTGTACCCCAGCTTGTATGCATAAATAAATCTTAAAAAAAACATAAAATATAAAAAAATATAGAAATTGCAAAAATAACTGATAAACTCTAATACTCTCTATAAAGGAAGGAGATGCTATGTCTATATTTCTTGTTTATACTTGAGTGTTTCTGAATTGAGATGTGAGATAAACTCAATGTGTATACGTAATGCTTATTGTTTCTACTTTTGCCCCAAAATCTTTAATGAGTTTTAGCTTTACTCCTTCCAAATTGTAATATTTTGCAATCAAAGAAATAAATGTCATTGCTTATACTGCCCTCCAGGGAGGTATCACCAAGATTGGAAAAATGATTACAAACCCTAGGATTGTACTTTCCAATATGCATGGAAGATCATACTCAGGCACCCTTTAAGAAAAAGAATTGTCCCGGCAGTAGATCTAGTCTTAAATGATGAGAAGAAATTTATTGGAGTACCTGAGCAATTTATATCTTAATACCATATTCCGGTGTGTACAAAGGGCATAAATCAGATAGGAATGGATCTCAGAGGTGCACAGATCCAATTTCATTTTATAGATCAGTTTTCCTCTTTTCGTAGGCAGTGAAAGAAAGGGCTGTGTGTTCGCTGTTAGAGACAAAGAGGTTTTATAACATTTTTGTTGGCTGGCAAATTCTTATCTATTTCTAAGACCTCCCCAAGCTCTGGTGGTTTCATCTGGTTTATCAGTACCATCAAACCAACTTTCAGTGGGAGTTGTGTAAAGCTTTGATAACACTTTCAGTCCTCTGCCTTTCTGAGGCATAAGAGACAAATCTCTTATAACCAGGAACTACACACCATTCATTTGCAAGAGATATTGAATATTTCACCAAAACTCCTTGAGTCTGTTCTTGGTCACTGGCCAATACATCAGTGAAAGGATTTCTGGGGAAAAAAAAAAACAATCATGCAGAGAAATAATTGTAGTAGCCATGCACATGCAGTCACCACTTCCCCCGTGACAACGTGCCTAGTGTGCCACAGCAGTGCAACACTCGATGGCTGAGCCCTTTTGCTTTCTGACGAGCCTTCACAGCTCAGCTCCCTGAGTGGCCACTGAGGTGAAACTTACTTATTTTTATATATATTTATTTTTTATTTATATCTTTTACATCATTGTGTATTCCCTGTAAAATTCCCACCATCAGCTTACCTGTGAACCATCATCATAGTCCCTTGTGCTCTTCTCTCCCCCATTTTGATCCCTTTCCTCCCCCTCCCTCACAGAATGTCTCTTATCCACGGTTGCCTGATAGTTTTTGTTTTATTATTATGTTTTCCCATGATCCCTTATTTGGTTCCCCTATATTCCTCCTATAAGTGAAACCATCCAATATTTTTCCTTTTCCTTCTGGCTTATTTCACTGAGCATCGCCCCTTCCAGCTCCATCCCTGTTGCTGTGAATGGCATGAGTTCAGCGCTTTTGATTGCTGAGTAGTATTCCATTGTGTATATACCACACCTTCTTGATCCAGTCATCTATTTTGGGCATTTGGGTTGTTTCCATATCTTACCTACTGTAAATGCCTAGGTTACACCCTATTTTTTGTGCCCACAACCATATCACATGGGGCGCTGGAAATCATTGCTACATATTCAGCTCTACTCTAATTTCTGCTGCAGTGGCAAACCCGTGTACAAAATAGCGTCTACGTTGCACATATGCTATCATAACGTGTGCAATGCATTGTATGGAAGATATATGTGAGAATATTTAAAATGCATGTAAGATAAAGAGAATTTTTCAATGTAAGTAGATATTCTCAGGAAACATTGGCTGTAATCCTTTCCAGTGAAGGACAAGTAGAGGCTGTGGTCTTGTTTCAGCTGTCATTTCCACCTTCTACACCAGCCAGTGATCCCTAACCCTAACTGCATACTACAATATGCAGTGGAAATTTTCAAAAATACTCATGTCTGAGCTCCACCCTAGGCCAACTGAAATTTAATGTCAGGTGGATGGGACTGAGGCATCAGTACTTTTCAAAGACTGTGTATTATTCTCACAAACACTCTAAGCGATGAAATAAAATAAAGCACAAGTGGAATTATAAAAATAGATAAAACCATATTGGCTTATTATTATACTATTACTGTTTTAAGAGAAATATTGATAAGTGGCTAAATATATTATTGCTGTCAGGGCTAAAAGCAAATATTTTAGATATCCCAATGAGCACAAAGTGATCACTTAATGTTCCACTGGCAAGGGTCAAGGGCAGGAATGAGAGTTTACCAACTTTTTTTTTTTTTACTATGAACCTGGCAGAGTATATCAACAAAGCTAAGATAAAACACATTGCCTCACCCTGGCTCTAGTGAGTGGGAAAAGAAAGACAAACAAATAAGCTATATTACCCCTTGTGTAAGCCATGCCAGTTGCCCTGTGAATACTGGTAAACACAAAAACCAGATTAATTAGTTCTGTCATGGGAGAAGAGATAACTTAGGGAAGTCTTGAATAACGTAAGAACCTTGCAGAATGATAGTTACATAGCAAAGGAGGAAATAGTCTAGCACATGGAACAGCAACTTTTAAAGGAAGGAATCAACAGCCTCGCACGACAGGTGACAGCCTCGATAGCTCGGTGAGACAGATTATCGATGACACGTAGGGAAGGAGGTCAAGGTGCATTTGGAGAGAAAGTCAGATTGGAAACGGTCTTGTTTACAATGCGAAGGAGAGCACCTAATCTTGTAAACCAGAGCAGCAAAAGAAAGCAAAGAGAGGTTTTGTATGCTAGATTCTATTAGGAAAATCATTTCAGTAGAACTCTGTAAGGTGCGCCGAGGGAGGAGCTTCAGTCTACGTAGATCTCTACCGCAGTAGTTACTTCCTGCTTAGAGCAAAATCAGAGGGTTTTCTGCCTAAGACGAGAAAGAATGTGATTATAAATGTTACAATCAATAAGATTTCTACTTTATGCTTCATGACAAAAGTGAAAAAGCAGTGATTGGAAATGTAGGTGGGGGTTCTTGGGTTTGCATGTTTGCAGGACTGCTAACTGGCTTGAGGAGTTTCCCCAAGAGTGTATTTCCAACCCCCACGGTGCTTTTCAGCCCTGACCCATCTCAACTAAGCAATTCTCAGCTATCCCCATGCCTTTTTTCCTCTGTGGATTGGCAATAAGTCCCTCAAAGCAGGAGGTCCTGTTCAAGGAGGAGACATTTTGAGGAGCTAGCTCTGCAGGGCTCTATGAAGTAATTACAAACACACACACATCAACAGCAAATAGTGCTCTGTTGATTTCCACACCAAAGAAAAGCCTGTATAAAGCAATTCAAAGAAAGGATGTGAGGAGCAACCTCGCACAGCATCAATAAGCCAAAGGATGGTCTGAGAACACACACACACACTGCAGCATTTATGGGAAGCAATTTGGATAATTGTGATAATTATGTAACTAAGTATGTCATCAAAAAAGTACACTAATTTTATAATTGTCACGCTAACCTCTACAGAGCTAAAGACTGAAACCACTTCCAATTACCTTTATACAATAATGACAGAAGGGACGTTACGAGCAAGAACGTCATGTCGTAATGTTGGTCTCCACTGCTAATTCCAGACCTAGCAGAGAGGGGTTGGAAGCAATTGCACCATCCAAGTGGGGTCTGTCGGAAGCCCTAAGCTCAATTCTTTAAAATAGCACAAACTCCTATTCTGGGCACTTTTTATGTATTTGTAATGCATGCCTAAAAAGTTAGAGGGAAAATTAGTCTCGCTTTCCTGGACAAGTGTGACCTAGATAGAACATATAATCAAAGATGGGAGCATTTCACTCGTAGCTTCTTCTGGGGAAATACACAAAAAAATACTGCAGATGAGTTGGTTAAGTGGAAAGAAAAGTTGACTAAGGTCCACAAAACAAGGGTAGGACCGGGGACTTTTGTAAGCCTCTCCACAGTCTGTCTCTGTTTAGATGTACCCCAATCTCCACAGACTGTAGTGGAAACTGAATTTAGTGGGAATAGCTGACTTATAAGGGGGATCTCACCTCACCCACACATACCATCTTCAGTTACTGTGTCTCCAGGAGCCTTTGGATACAGTGGATGCAATTTCATGTGTGCATTTTCATGTAAAGAAAGCTTTTCTCTGATGCTGAAAGAGATCCTTAACCCCCCTCAAAGTGTAGGGACACTGATCCAAGGATTCTTTCACCTCCAACTATCTACTGTCTAAAATATGAAAAATCCAGATTTTTATACACACACACACACACACACACACACACACACACACACACCCCTATGTATATAAATAATTATTCAAGAAATGTAGTTCCATCGAATATAAAACATACATGTGCATATGTGTGTGGTCAAACACACACACACAAACACCCTTCTAAATTCAGCAGGCTTTGTAAATTCTTTTCCATTCCGCCTCATGAAGAGAAGTCCCCTTATAATGAGCTCCTTCTGAATGAGTCCTCAATGAACTCTAACACGAGGTCACTTAATACTAAAGTGAAGTGAGAAGCAGCCTTACTAATGGCTGTACTTCTGGTCTCTGTTCTGCTACTGGCGAGCTCTGTGACATTGAGCAGTGCAATCGACATCTCTTGCCCTCAGCTTACTCCTTAGTAAATGAGAATTGTAGGGAAATGGCAAAAAGCTTCTGATCTCTTCCTGTCTCAAAGTTGTATGGTGCTGTTGCTATAGAGCTGTGTATAGTGTTGTAACAGATTATCTGGTAACCCAGAACTGTAAAGGTTAATAGACCTATCCAATCCGATTTTTGTTCTCCTGCATTTCTTTATGATCGTCATTGTATACCCAGGGAAGATTATAGCTAAAATATCAAGGAATATCATGGGTCAAATCAAAAAACCATGACATATTATGTAAGGATGTGCATTTTACATACTTCTGAACTCAAATGCTGAAGCTTTCAAAAACAGCTGGTTTCTAGGGCAGTTGTTTGTTGCTGCCATTAAACATTTAAATACAAGTAGTGCATCGGACTCATTAAAAAACACACACTAAAGAAGCTTGATCTCTCTCTTCTCCTTCTGGGATTCCTATGATTCTGATGTTCCCTTTTTTAATGGTGTCAGATATTTCTCTAAGCTTTTCCTCATTCTTTTTCCTTAGTTTTTCTCTTTCCTTTTCTGCCTTGATTCTGTTCGTATCATTATCTTCCAGAGTGCTTATTCTTCCCTGCATATCTTTTAATTCACTTTTTTGGCTTTCTCTGGATCTCTTTAGCTCCTCTACTAGTGTTTTTAAATCTTCCATTTCCTTCAATTTCTTCTTTATGGATTCGTTCTCGTTCTTCAGTTCTTTTAAATC